>CM038677.1:312886473-313063973 GCA_021605205.1 Aegilops longissima
GAACTTGAAGCCTGAAAGCCTGCAACTAGGGTCAGCATTGGGAGGCCTGGAAGTAGTAAGCGCGTCGGGAAGGCCGGAGCTGGCCTCAGACCGCCCCGGAGTCAGAACGGACCCTGGGACAACCAGCCCCGACCCGCCCTTCCTTGGAACCAGGGGAAAATCCTCCCCTCCTCGCCTGGCACCGTCCTCATTGTCGTCAGGCATGGAGGAAAGGGTGTGGGACCTGCGCCGAGGGAAGGAATCCCCCGACTCCTCGCCAGTCGCCTCGAAGTCAGACCCTTCTTCCTCCACCTCCTCTTCTTCCTCCTCACTCCCGCTGGAGTCGCTGGAGGAAACATTCACCGTTGCCAACATTGTCAGATCCTCGGGGGCCCCGGCGGGCACCAGCCCCTCACCATTGAAGGTGGGCATGGTGTTCACCACTTGCTCCCAGTCATCGCGAAGGAACAGGGGACGGAGCGCCCAAAGACGCCACGCCTCCCCGACCAAGGAATGGAGAGCCGCGGCCAGATCTTCGTCAGAGAGGGCCTCGGAGCTCAGGCAAAGGGCGTCACCTGCCTTCCCAAGCCTCCACAACGGGAGCAAATGCTCCCGAAGCGGATCCACCCGGTGTTCCAGAACTCCCTCAGGAGCGTGGCCCCGGTCAGCTTCGCCGCCCCCAAGCTGCCTGGCCTCAGGTCCGCATCTATCCTTTTCAGCACCATCTTCGCACGAGGGTCAACGAGCTCCGTGCGAGACACACATCAACGGTCTTGGGCTGCCCCGACGGCAGCGCCAGTCGGGGGTGAATGCGCCCGACATCCACGAGGACCCACTTGCTCCTGAAGCCTTCGATCCTCTTCCCGGGCTTGGAGATGGAGTTGGAGCTGGAATATGCGATAAAGCTCGCGCATGCAGTAATGGGGCCATGATATACCCGGAGGTAAAAGTAATGGCGTAGCAGAGCCACCGAGGGCTTTATCCCAATGTGAGCCTCACAATAGTAGGCGAAAATCGCTAGTAGAAGAACAGAGTTGGGGTGGAGATGCAGAGCTTGCAAGTTGTGTTGGCGGAGAATAGCAAGGAAGAACTCGGAAAAAGGAGGGACCAGACCGGCGATGATGGCGCTCACAAAGAACGGGTAGAAGGTTCTCCCGTTGCCTTCAGACTGATCGGAGCCGGCCTTGAGCACAGTCGCTCCCTCGTTGCCCTGCGCCACCGTCCTCCGGCGCACAAGGACGAGATTCTTCTCCGACACAGTCAGAGGATCCAGAGCCGGGAGGTACCAGGCCTCGGACGCCGTCTTGCGAGGCGCCATGGCTTGCAGGATGGGAAGGATTGAGATAGATCTGGAGGATTTCGGAAGCAAGGAGGAGAAGGGCGAGAAGGGGGATCTGGAGCAAGAACGAGCACCAAGTCTGGCCCAGGCCTCACTTTTGTCAGAAGGAAGGTTGCCGAGGGATCGTGGGGAAGCGGAGACGCCCACGACCAATCAATTTCCACGCGGCACCCGAGGCCACATGCTGTTGGGGCCCGCGGCGCTTCGCACTTGCCCCTTCACTTCTCTGCTAAGCCAACTCCGTGCGCGCCTTGGGCCCGGGGGCTACTGTCGGTGTTCTGGGAACGGGGGTCCCTAGACTTGCCTGCCTGCGGCCTGCGGTGTGGCTCAAGTGGGGGCCCAGCGCGGCCCAGCTTCATCAGCTCAAGCTCAAGACCCTCGCGAGGGGCCAAGCTTCGCAGGGCGGACAACAAGAACCTTCCTCAGGAGCAACCTCGTCAGGCAGGCTCACGAGGAGGCGGAGAGATCAAGGCAGGGTACCTCACGAGGGTGCCCCATGACGCAAGCCATGACGACCGAGACCAAGCGGGCGCCAGGCGGGCGCCAGCCTGCGCAGTGTCCTCGTTTCCCCTTTGCTGCAAAGGAGGCAAGCACAGGCCGAGGCATCAGGCAAAGGTTACTGCTTCGGTGCAACAAGACTGTAACGCCCCGGATACAACTTTCCATATTCGTAACTCCGACTCTTGCCATTTCCGGCTATGTGATTTTTATTTCCTCCGTGGTTGGGTTTTTGTCGTTTGTTTTGCATTTTGTTCATGTCTTGCATCTCATCTCATAGCATCATTCACTTTGCATTTGCATATTTTCATAAAACTCGTAGCCGTTAGTAGTTGTAATTTCTCCCTTGGCCGTGGCATGTTGTCGGACCGTTTGTCTCCGTTGACCTTTCTCGCACCAACCGCTTCTCGTTCCCTCTTGTGCGCCGTTTGACCCCTCCACACTTTACCAACCCTCGCTTGTTTCGCCTGAAACTTCCCGAACCCGAACCGCACGGTCACGACCGATGGGTCGGATCATCACCAAACATCTCTAAATCATCATCGGTTTCTCTTTTGGACTCCCTAGCTATTTTATTCGTGACCGTCCGATCACGATCGGAGGGACCTAACCGCCCTAAACTGTTTTCATCTGTTATAAATATAAGGTCCAACCCTAATTTCTAGGAGAGCTGTCCCATCCTTCCCATTCCGCCGCCGCCACTCTTCTTGTCTCTACCTCATCGGGATCCTCCCGATCCAAAATCCCCATCGTTTTCTTCACTGTAACACCCGGATGTAAACTTCCCTTTTGGGCAATATATCAATTTGACCTCATCCAATTCTTGTGGGTTCTTGTCATGTTTGGCCTCATGTTGTTTTGGTCATGTTGGGTTTTTCCTTTTCTTTGTTTGCTCCTTTTGCCATATTGCATTTGTGCCTATTGTCATTTTGCATTCCCTTCTTATCATGTGGATGTGGTGTTCTCTTGCATGTCATGTTGTGGTGCCTTGCATGTCATGTCTGCCATCCTCACTTGCATTACCATCTCCTCCTTCCCTCTACTTCTTTCTCTTTCAATGCCATATAATTCCCTCTCTCAATTAATGTTCATCTCCTCCTAATAATCTTGCTTGTTGCACTAAACCTCTCTGCCCAAAAATCTCCTCATTTGAAGTTGTTATGGTCGGGTTCAAAAATGGCACAAGTTTGAAGCATTTCCAAACTTGCATTATTTTCTACCTTTAAAATGTCCATTTCAATTTATTTAAATAGAGGAGAATTCCAGGAGTGTGGGGATATTTTCCTTTCACTCAAAATCTTTTCTATTCTTTCTGCATTTTCTTTCTCTTCCTTTTATTTTTGAAAAAGGAGAGAGGAGAAGAAGCAGCAGCAGCAGGCAGCCAGCCCAGCCTCCTCCCCACAGGCCTCGGCCTCCCGAGCCGGCCCAGCTCCCCAGCAACCCGCAGCCCGGAGAGGCGCCGCCCCGCTCGCTCTCTCCTCCTGCCTTCGCTCACTGCGCTTCGTGCTGACCCCGCTAGTCCCCTTCCACGTGGCAGCGTCGGCCCCCCTTTGGCGGCGACCGCCTGTCGTTCTCACCCACCTTTCCCCCTCCTCTCGCAGCGCCATGGGGACCCCGAGCTCGGAGAGCACGAGCACGATCCCGTCGCCCTAGCCCCTTCTTATCCCTCTCGCGTCAAATCGAGCCCTAGGGTTCCCCTCTCTCTCGCCGCCGCCGGTGAGAATCCACCAAGATCGCCGCCCGCTTTCGACCCGGCGCATCTGGGAGCCCGCCACGTCGCCGGCGTGCTCTCCGGCCACCTCATCCTTCCGCACCGTGTCTACCTTCATCCTCGTCGTCGTCTACATCCACGGCGTCATCTCTGAGCCGGGCGCCAAGTTCACCGACGCCACTGCCCTGTCTTCCTCTCGGTCAGAGTTCCCGGCGAGGTTCAGAGGTCGAGCTCGTCGCCGTCAGCCCGTCTCCGTCGCCGATTCTTTGTCCTAGGGTAAGGAGGTATAAACCCCTTCCTCCCTGCTCCTTCTTGCCGTCGTTAGATCCCCGTATGCGTAGGGTCCGATCCATGTCTTTATCGCGTCCGGCGTGCTCCGGCGTGCTCGTAGTAGTTTAGGTTCAGGTTTGTTTTGGGCGCGTGTAGTTGCCGCTAGCCACGCTCGTGCGTGCCCTTCTCGAGTCCGTGGAGTTCCTCGTGCGCGCCCTCGTGTCGAGATCGAGGCCACCGTGAACCGCCGTTGCCTCGCCCGGCATCGCGGCGTCGATTCTGTTTTGGGTCGGGCCTGGTAGTTGGGTCAAGTCGCTAGCGTCTGGTTTCTACCGATCCTTCCCTAGCCGAGCTGGTTGACCCCGCTCTCTCAACATGGCGACACAGGTTCGAACCCAGTAGCGCCCTCTCCCTTTTTGTTTTTCTGTTTTTCGCTTCCCTCCAGTGCGCCTCCTCTGCAGCAGTATGTAATGCCCGAGCCCCTTCCTCTGTCAGTCGCCGTCGCACAGCCCAGTGGTAACAGGGGAGGGTTCCACAGGGGAGACCGGGTTGAATCCCCACAGGGCTCTTTTCTTCCCCTTTTAAAACCCATTTGCCCTTGTCTCTATGATGGTGGGACCCTCTTGTCGACCTCGGCGCCTCCCCTTGTGCATATTTTTTTCTGTTTCCCTAGTTTCCTTTTCAGCATTGCTTCCTTTCTGTTTTAGGCATGGTCCAAATCTGGACATTTCCAAATCTGGAAATTGCCATTTCTGTCATTTTTCCTTTTTAGGCAGGTTTTAACTTATTGTTTTGTGATGATTTTCCTAATGCAACCCTAACATATTATATATGTTTTTGGGGTGAAAAATCCCACCAACTCAGTGGTGTCATTGGTTTTTGCATTTGGGCAAGTTTGTGTTCATGTCCTTTTGCATCATGGTTAGGTGTTGTTTTCATTGGGCATATTTAGTTGATTTTGCTATGAGGTAGTTTGTGCACATGCATGGCTTTGTTTCTTCATGATGTTATCGTAGGTTTCTCACCATTCTTGTTTTGCCGTCATATCCAATCCGTGCATCCGTTCCGGTGATCTCTATATCGATTTCTACGAAATCATCTCATCTTTCGATGGCATGCTTGGTTTGCCAAGATGATGCCTGGTTTTCCATTTACCTTCGGAGTGCTCTACGCTTTGCATATCACATCATTGCATTTCATGTCATGTTGCATCATGTTGATTGTGCATTGCATCGTGATTTATTGTGGTTCCTTGTTTTGTTGTTGCTTTGGGTAGAGCCGGAGGCGAGTGCGTGACGAGGAACCTGTTGAGAACGTTTTCGAGGATCGGGCTTTCGACAACTCGAGAACATTGCGAGGCAAGATGATCATACCCTCGAAATCACTTCTATCTTTGCTATGCTAGTTGCTCGCTCTTTTGCTATGCCTATGCTGCGATGCCTACCACTTGCTATATCATGCCACCCATGTTGCCATGTCAGCCTCTAACCATCCTTTCCTAGCAAACCGTTGATTGGCTATGTTACCGCTTTGCTCAGCCCTCTTATAGCGTTGTTAGTTGCGGTGAAGCTGAAATTTGTTCCTTGTTGGAACATGGAGATGTTGTTCCTTATTGGAACATGTTTACTTGTTGGGATATCACAATATATATATATATATCTGCTATGTTTAACACATCTATATACTTGGTAAAGGGTGGAAGGCTCGGCCTTATGCAGTGTTTTGTTCCTCTTGCCACCTAGTTTCCGTCATACGGTGTTATGTTCCTTGATTTTGCGTTCCTTACGGTTGGGTGATTTATGGGACCCCTTGACAGTTCGCTTTGAATAAGACTCGTCCGCAAGGCCCAACATTGGTTTTACCATTTGCCACCTAAGCCTTTTCCCCGGGTTTCGCGAGCCGAGGGTCATCTTATTTTAAACCCCGGGCCAATGCTCCTCGAGTGTTGGTCCAAACTAAACCACTTGCGGTGCCACCACGAGGCAACTTGGGGCATCTTCGGTTGCCGTCGTAGTGTTCATCCGGATGTGCCACGAGCGAGATATGTGCAGCTCCTATCGGGATTTGTCGGCTGTCGGCGGCTTTGCTGGTCTTGTTTTATTCTGTCGAAATGTCTTGTAGTCCGGGATTCGAGATTGATCGGGTCTTCGGTAGAAGAATAATCCCGTTGACCGTGAGAGCTTATAATGGGCTAAGTTGGGACACCCTGCAGGTAATATCTTCGAAAGCCGTGCCCGCGGTTATGAGGCAGATGGGAATTTGTTAATGTCGGTTGTAGATAACCTAAAGTTGACCTCAATAAAATACACATCAACGCGTGTGTAACCGTGATGGTCTCTTCTCGTGAGTCCGGGAAGTGAACACGATGTTGGAGTTATGTCGGCGTAAGTAGTTCAGGATCACTTCTTGATCAATACTAGTTTCACGACCGTGCTTTGCTTCTCTTCTCGCTCTCTTTTGCGATGTAGCCACCATATATGCTAGTCGCTTGCTGCAGCTCAACTTTACTACCATGTCCTCCCTAAAGCTTAAATAGTCTTGATCTCATGGTGTGAGATTGCTGAGTCCCGTGACTCACGAGATACTTCAAACAGTTGCGAGGTTCCGATGAGGCGGTCGAGATGATTCCACCGAGCTCAAGTGGGAGTTCGACGAGGCGTGGTCGTTACTATGTGTCGTTTCAGATGATCGATAGTGGTGCCCAGTTGGGACGATTCGGGATCTGTGTTAGCATGTGGGGTATCTTCTTTATTTTGGTTCCGTAGTCGGACCTTGAGTGTACTCTGAATGATGTATGTTTAATTATGTCTTGTGTGGCGTGGCGATTGTAAGCCAACTATGTACCTTTCTCCTTAATTATTACATGGGTTGTGTGAAGATTACCTCACTTGCGACATTGCTTTCAATGCGGTTATGCCTCTAAGTCGTGCCTCGACACGTGGGAGATATAGCCGCATCGAGGCGTTACAAGTTGGTAATCGAGCCTTCCCGACTTAGGAGCCCCTACTAGATTGTTTCTTGGCGTTGTTGAGTCTAGAATGGAAAAATGTTTTGAGTCTTAGGATTATATATATCGAGAGTAGGATTCTTTTGCTTCTCGGTCCCTTCATCGCTACGGTGAGGTATCTGGCGTAGAGTTTTGACTCTTCTCTTCTCAAATTTCACTAAAATTTTTTTAGGATCACGTGGGTATCTTGGAATCGTTCCGATGGTTTTGTGGCGAGAACATTGTTCTTGGTGCCTCGACATTTAGGGGTTGTGGCGGTGTCCGGGAGTTGAGCTCCGAGGTGTTGTCGTCACAATTTTATCGTTGCAGATTCTGGAATACGAGTTTTGCCGACATCGAAATCTCTTTTGTGCGATTGTTGGTGAGATAACCACGATAGCCCGATCTTGTGGCGAGTCGGGAATATTGCCATGACTTGCATAACGGATGTTTTTGAAGGTCGAGGTACCACGATTTCGAGGATTTCTTGGTTATGTGTTGACGGATGGATCTGTTGGATCTAGGTATTGTTAGTTTGGGTGATATATTTTGTGTCCCTGTATCCCCAACACCAGATTGCATAACGAGAAAGTTTGGGAGTTTATAGGTGGGAATTCTAGTAGCTTACGGGATATTCTTTCCGGCGGATGTATGATTTGAGATTGGGGTTCAGCGTCTAGTGGTCCGCCCATTCACGGTCGATTTCTGATGGTCGCGAGGCGTCTTAAAGAATCCTTGGCTATGCTGATTCGGGGCGTCTTGTTAGTCATTCGTGGCGTCCGCTATCGTCGTGTCCGTGTGGCCCCACCACGAACACTTTGGCGAAATCTCTATCATGTGTTTGTTCGGCTCATTCTAGAAGCCAACCTTTTGTTTTCAATTGTGATATTGATTTGTTTCTCGGTCGGATGTTGTTTCCATATCCTTTATCTAAGTGGCTTCTCACCTTAATGGGCGTGTGATGATTAACTTTGGAATTCATTCGTTCATTCTTGTTGAATGTTTATTGTGAAGACTATATGTTGCAATTTCTATCCGTTGATTCTACTTATCATTTGTCTATCAAAGGACTAACGGATGTCACCCTCTTGAGGATGGCTCCGCCAGCGTCGAATCCGGATCGCAATGATGGGGATCGATCGAATCCTCCACCTCCACCTCCACCTCCGCCTCCGGAAGCACGGCAAGCTATCATGGCAGCCACCAATGCCAATGCTCGAGATGATTTTGCAGCTCTTGCAAGAAGCGTACTCGAGGGCAAGGCAATCAAGGCAATCAAGGCAATCAAGGTCAAGGCAACAATCAGCCACACTTTGCTACTCTCGATCGGTTTCTCGCTAATCAGCGAAGTCTTTCGGTTTACGTGTTGAGGCCACAGAGACGCGATGATTGGTTAGTGGACATCTGCAAGCACTTTGGCTGTAGCAATGTCGGACACGAGGACTTTGTCAAGTTTGCATCGTTTCAACTCAAGGATCAAGCTGCTGAGTGGTTCGACAATACAAAGATTCGAGAGGAGGCCGTGTCATTACAGGATGAGTTCGCCGTGATTTCGAGCTCATCACATTCGAAGAGTGTTGTTGAGAGCAAGCGTGAGGAGTTCCGCAATCTCAAGCAAGGCACCTTGTCATCTATCAATACAATATCCAGTTCGAGCTTCGCTCGTTTTGCTAAGCAAGATGTACACGATGAAAGGAGTATGATCTATCGGTTCGAGGTGGTGCGAGAGAAGATCTGCAATTACCTCTTGTGCTGTTTGAGCGAGATAAGTATGATGATTTCTACAACATGGCACTCAAGCAAGAAGCGGCACAGCTCAAGTGCGAGGCTTCTAAGAAGAGAATCGGGGATGCGATTCAGTCCTCCTCGTCCTCTCAAGTGGCAGCCAAGCAGCGAAGTTTTATCTGCCCCCTCCTCCGTTCCGTCTAGCCTTACCGGCGAGAAGAACTCAGGTGGCCGTGGATCTTCCCACCCACCCAACCCAAGCTATCGAGAACAAGTCTAATTCTCAAGCTCCAAGGTCAAGTGCTCCTTACCACCGTCCGCTTTACGAGGTCACTTGCAACAAGTGTCGTGCAGAAGGGTCACTATCTGAACAAGTGCTTCAACGAGGCGCCTTCCGCCTCCTCCTCTGTGAAATCTTCCGGCAATGCGGTGGTCAAGCACAATCCAAAGTATGCCAAGGTCAATATGATGAATGCAGCTCAGGCGGAGGATTCTTGAGATGTGCTAATGGGTAATCTTCTTGTTAATGATTTTCCTGCAAAAGTCTTATTTGATCTTGGTGCATCGCTTTCTTTCATTTGAGGCCTTTTGTTGCCAAGCATGAGTTGGTGACGGAAGAGATTCCTGTTCCTTTGAAGATCATATCCCGGGTAAGCAGATGACTTCTCGAGTTTTCGTGCGAATGTCGGTATCAAGATGGGTGATTATAGATTTCTTTCTAAACCGGTGGTTCTTGGTGACTCGGACATTGATCTTATTCTCGGAATGGAGTGGCTTTATCAGCACAAAGCTCAGCTTGATTGTGCTGCCAGGGAAATTCAATTGACTCATTCTTCTAATGATGTGATCATCTATGCCTCTCGTGATGAAACCATTCGGTTGTTTTCTCTCAATGAGAAGGGCGAATTGAATGCCATCTCTCGATTCGATCGTTTGTGAGTACCAAGATGTCTTTCGGAAGAGCTTCGGGTATGCCTCCTCATCGGCCGATTGAGTTCGTTATCGATCTTGAGCACGGCATGAACCCGTTTGCAAGCGTCCATACAAGCTTGGACTGATGAGCTGAGGAATTGAAGAAGCAGCTCGATGAACAAGAGCGTCTGGGTTTGATCAGACCGAGTTCATCTCCTTGGGGTTGTGGTGTTCTTTTTGTCCGGAAGAAGGATGGCTCCGACCGACTTTGTGTCGATTACCGTCCATTGAATAAGAAGACAATCAAGAACAAGTATCCACTTCCCAACATCAATGAGCTTTTCGAGCAACTCAAAGGTGCTACGGTGTTCTCTAAGCTTGACCTTCGTATGGGGTATCATCAGATTCGCATTCGTGAACAAGATATTCCCAAGACAGCATTCAGAACAAGCTTTGGTTCTTATGAATATACTGTCATGTCTTTCGGCCTCGTCAATGCTCCTCCAACTTTCTCTCGGATGATGAACTTCATATTCAATCCTTACACCAATGAATTCGCCTTGGTCTATCTTGATGATATTTTGGTCTTCTCCAAGAATAAGAAGGATCATGCCAAACATTTGCGATTGGTGCTAGACAAGCTCAGAGAGTACCAGTTCTATGCCAAGTTCTCCAAATGTGAATTCGGCTTGATGAAGTGCTTTATCTTGGTCATATCATCTCTGCCAAGGGCATCGCTGTTGATCCGAGAAGGTGTCCGCAATTGTGAATTGGGAACCTCCTCGAATGTCAAGCAGCTCATGACTTTCTTGGTCTTGCAAGCTATTGCGAAGATTTGTTGAGAACTTCTCCAAGATTGCAAAGCCTCTTTCCAACCTTCTCGAAGCGGTGAAGTATATCGGTCTCCCGAGTGTGGCGTTGCTTTCAAGACTCTCAAAGAGAAACTCGTCACAGCTCTGTTACGACTCCTCTGATGAATCCAAGCCTTATGAAGTGTTACTGTGATGCTTCTCTTCAAGGTCTCGGTCTGTGTTAATGCAAGAGAAGAGAGTTGTGGCTTATACCTCTCGCTTGATTGAAGCCCAACGAGAAGAACTACCCCACTCACGATCTTGAGTTGGCGGCGTTGTCCATGCTTTGATTACTTGGAGACATCTCTTGTTGGGAAGGAAAGTGGACATTTTCACTGATCACAAGAGTCTCAAGTACATCTTCACTCAGCCTAACCTCAACCTCGAGGCAGACTCGATGGGTGAAATGATTCAAGAGTACAACCCAAGTATTGAGTATACTCGGGCAAAGCCAATGTCATTCTGAGGCGCTTTGAGCAGGAAAGCTTCTTTGCAGTCTAATCCTCAAGCCCTTTCAGCCGGATCTCTGTGAATCTTTCCATAAGCTGAATCTTCAAGTTGTTCCTCAAGGCTTTCTTGCCAACCTCATAGTCTCTCCTACTTTGGAAGATCAGATTCGTGAGGCTCAACCACGGATACCATGGTGAAGAAAGTGAAGCGTGGTATCGACAAGGGCATTTCAAGTACAAGTGCTTCCATGTTGATGACAAAGACACTCTGTTCTTTGAGGACGGATTGTGGTTCCTAAGGGTGATCGAGAAAAGTCATTATGAGCGAGGCTCACAATTCGCTTCTATCCATTCATCACGGAAATGCGAAGATGTACCATGACCTCAAGCAGTCATATTGGTGGACTCGAATGAAGCGAGAAATTGCTCAATTCGTGAATGAGTGTGATGTCTGCGAGAAGAGTGAAAGCAGAACACCAAAGACCAGCTGGTCTCCTTCAACCTCTTGCTATTCTGAATGGAAGTTTGATCATATTGAAATGGACTTCGTGTTGGCTTTCCAAAGTCCAAGCGTGGAAATGATGCTATCTTTGTTGTCATTGACAAGCTTACTAAAGTGGCTCATTTTCTTCCTATCAAAGAATCCATCACTGCAGCTCGGTTGGCGAGCTATACACCTCGAGGATTGTCTCCTTGCGGCATTCCTCAAGTGATCTCTTGAGACCGTGGCAGCATCTTTACCTCCAAGTTAAGGATTCTTTTGAGAAGGCCATGGGCACCAACATTCGTTTCAGCACAGCTTTCCATCCTCAAACAAGTGGCCAAGTCGGCGAGTTAATCAAATTCTTGAAGATATGCTCGGGGCTTGTGTCATTTCCTTGGTATGAAGTGGGAAGATTGTCTTCCATATGCGAGTTCTCTTACAACAACAGCTTCAAGCGAGTTGGGCAAGGCCCCATTCGAAATTCTCTATGGCGAGAAAGTGCCGTACTCCTCTCAATTAGTGCAGAGACAGGTGAACGCCAACTTCTTGGCAATGACTTGATCACGAAGCGGAAGAAATGTGCAAGGTCATTCGTGAGAATCTCAAAGCAGCATAATCGCGCCGGAAAGCTATTATGATGATAAGCACCGTGATGTGACTTTTGAAATCGGAGACCATGTCTACCTCCGCGTCTCTCAATGAAAGGTACTGCCGCCCGGTATCAAAGGAAGCTTGCCCCTAGATCGTGGGTCCTTTCAAGATCATTGGGAAAAGAAGCGATCTAGCCTATCAACGAGCTTCCATCCAACTTTGCAAGCGTGCGATGTGTTTCACGTGTCACAGCTTTCGTAAGTGCTTCAAGGCTCTGAGCGCACTATCAACCGAAGAGATTGACCTTCAAGAAGATCTCTCTTATCGTGAGCACCCGTTGCTATTCTTGAAGAAACCGAGCGCAAGACTGCAACAAGTCAATCAAATTCCTGAAAGTGAAGTGGTCACACCATTCCGACCGAGAAGCTACACAGGGCGCGAGGATCACCTCCGTTCTGAGTATCCGGAGTTCTTTCAGTCCTAGATCTCGGGACGAGATCCTCTTGTAGTGGTGGAGTGTTGTAACACCCTGGATGTAAACTTCCCCTTTTTGGGCAATATATCAATTTGACCTCATCCAATTCTTGTGGGTTCTTGTCATGCTTGGCCTCATGTTGTTTTGGTCATGTTGGGTTTTCTTTTCTTTGTTTTGCTTTTTGCCATATTGCATTTGTGCCTATTGTCATTTTGCATTCCCTTCTTATCATGTGGATGTGGTGTTCTCTTGCATGTCATATGGTTGTGGTTTTCCCTTGCATGTCATGTGGTTGCATATGCCATCCTCACTTGCATTACCATCTCCTCCTTCCCTCTACTTCTTTCTCTTTCAAATGCCATATAATTCCCTCCTTCAATTAATGTTCATCTCCTCCTAATAATCTTGCTTGTTGCACTAAACCTCTCTGCCCTAAAATTTCCTCATTTAAAGTTGTTATGGTCAGGTTCAAAAATGGCACAAGTTTGAAGCATTTCCAAACTTGCATTATTTTCTACCTTTAAAATGTCCATTTCAATTTATTTAAATAGAGGAGAATTCCAGGAGTGTGGGGATATTTTCCTTTCACTCTAAATCTTTTCCTTTCTTTCTGCACTTTCTTTCTCTTCCTTTTTATTTTTGAAAAGGAGAAGAGAGAAGCAGCAGCAGCAGCGGCAGCCAGCCAGCCTCCTCCCACAGGCCTCGGCCTCCCGAGCCGGCCCAGCTCCCAGCAGCCCGCAGCCCGAGAGAGGCGCCAGCCCGCTCGCTCTCTCCTCCTGCCTTCGCTCACCTGCGCGTGCGCTGACCCCGCTAGTCCCCTTCCACGTGGCAGCGTCGGCCCCGCTGGCGGCCGCCCTCGGCGCCACCCACCTTTCCCTCTCCTCTCGCGGCGCCATGGGGACCCCGAGCTCGGAGAGCACGAGCACGATCCCGTCGCCCTAGCCCCCTTCTTATCCCCTCTCCGCGTCAAGATCGAACCCTAGGGTTCCCCTCTCTCTCTCGCCGCCGCCGCCAGGTGAGAATTCCACCCAAGATCGCCGCCCCGCTTTCGGACCCGGCGCATCTGAGGGAGCGTCTCCGTCGCCGGCGTGCTCTCCGGCCACCTCATCCGGGCGGCCCGTGTCTACCTTCTTCCTCGTCGTCGACTACATCCACGGCGTCATCTCTGAGGCCGGGCGCCAAGTTCACCGACGCCACTGCCTTGTCTTCCTCTCGGTCGAGTTCGGCGAGGTTCGGAGGTCGAGCTCGTCGCCGTCGGCCCGTCTCCATCGCCGATTCTTTGTCCTAGGGTAAGGAGGTATAAACCCCTTCCTCCTGCTCCTTCTTGCCGTCGTTAGGTCCCGTGTCGTGGGTCCGATCCATGTCTTTATCGCGTCCGGCGTGCTCGGCGTGCTCGTAGTAGTTTAGGTTCAGGTTTGTTTTGGGCGCGTGTAGTTGCCGCTAGCCACGCTTCGGGCTTGCCCTTCTTGTTCCGTGGAGTTCCCTCGTGCGCGTCGTCGTGTCCGAGGGCGAGCCACCTGTAGCCGCCGTTGCCTCGCCCGGCATCGCCGGTTGTCCGGCTCTGTTTTGAGTCGGGGCCTGGTAGATTGGGTCAAGTCGCTAGCTTCCTGGTTTCTACCGACTTCCTTCCCTAGCCGAGCTGGTTGACCCCGCTCTTCCACCATGGCGACACAGGTTCGAACCCGGTAGCGCCCTCCCTTTTTGTATTTCTGTTTTTGCTTTATCGGTCGCCTCTCTGCTGCAGCAGTATGTAATGCCGAGCCTCTCCTTTGTCGATCGCCGTCGATAGCCCGGTGGTAGCAGGGGAGGGTTCCACAGGGGAGACCGGGTTGAATCCCCACAGGGCTCTTTTCTTCCCCTTTTAGAACCCATGTTCACCCCTGTCTCTATGTGGTGGGACCCTCTTGTCAGACCTCAGCGCCTCCTTGTGCATATTTTTTTCTGTTTTCCCTAGTTTCCTTTTCAGCATTGCTTCCTTTCTGTTTTAGGCATGTCCAAATCTGGACATTTCCAAATATGGAAATTGCCATTTACATTAGTTTCCTTTTTAGGCAGGTTTTAACTTGTTGTTTTTGTGATGTTTTCCTAATGCAACCCTAACATATTATATATGTTTTTGGGGTAGAAAAATCCCACCAACTCAGTGGTGTCATTGGTTTTTGCATTTGGGCAAGTTTGTGATCATGTCCTTTTGCATCATGGTTAGGTGTTGTTTTCATTGTGCATATTTAGTTGATTTGTGCTATGAGGTAGTTTGTGCACATGCATGGTTTTGTTTCTTCATGATGTTATCGTAGGTTTCTCACCATTCTTGTTTTGCCGTCATATCCAATCCGTGCATCCGTTTCGGTGATCTCTATATCGATTTCTACGAAATCATCTCATCTTTCGATGGCATGCTTGGTTTGCCAAGATGATGCCTGGTTTTCCATTTACCTTCGGAGTGCTCATCGCTTTGCATATCACATCATTGCATTTCATGTCATGTTGCATCATGTTGATTGTGCATTGCACCGTGATTTATTGTGGTTCCTTGTTGTTGTTGTTTTGGGTAGAGCCGGAGGCGAGAAGCGTGACGAGGAACCTGTTGAGAACGTTTTGAGGATCGGGCTTTCGACAACTCGAGAACATTGCAGGCAAGATGATCATACCCTCGAAATCACTTCTATCTTTGCTATGCTAGTTGCTCGCTCTTTTGCTATGCCTATGCTGCGATGCCTACCACTTGCTATATCATGCCACCCATATTGCCATGTCAGCCTCTAACCATCCTTTCCTAGCAAACCGTTGATTGGCTATGTTACCGCTTTGCTCAGCCCTCTTATAGCGTTGTTAGTTGCAGGTGAAGCTGAAATTTGTTCCTTGTTGGAACATGGAGATGTTGTTCCTCTTTGGAACATGTTTACTTGTTGGGGATATCACAATATATAAATATATCTGCTATGTTTAACACATCTATATACTTGGTAAAGGGTGGAAGGCTCGGCCTTATGCAGTGTTTTGTTCCTCTTGCCACCTAGTTTCCGTCATACGGTGTTATGTTCCTTGATTTTGCGTTCCTTACGGTTGGGTGATTTATGGGACCCCCTTGACAGTTCGCTTTGAATAAGACTCGTCCGGCAAGGCCCAACATTGGTTTTACCATTTGCCACCTAAGCCTTTTCCCCGGGTTTCGCGAGCCGAGGGTCATCTTATTTTAAACCCCGGGCCAATGCTCCTCGAGTGTTGGTCCAAACTAAACCACTTGCGGTGCCACCACGAGGCAACTTGGGGCATCTTCGGTTGCCGTCGTAGTGTTCATCCGGATGTGCCACGAGAGCGAGATATGTGCAGCTCCTATCGGGATTTGTCGGCTGTCGGGCGGCTTTGCTGGTCTTGTTTTATTCTTTGTCGAAATGTCTTGTAGTCCGGGATTCGAGATTGATCGGGTCTTCGGTAGAAGAATAATCCTTCGTTGACCGTGAGAGCTTATAATGGGCTAAGTTGGGACACCCTGCAGGTAATATCTTTGAAAGCCGTGCCCGCGGTTATGAGGCAGATGGGAATTTGTTAATGTCGGTTGTAGATAACACAAAGATGACCTCAAATAAAATACACATCAACGCGTGTGTAACCGTGATGGTCTCTTCTCGCGGAGTCCGGGAAGTGAACACGATGTTGGAGTTATGTCGGCGTAAGTAGTTCAGGATCACTTCTTGATCAATACTAGTTTCTCGACCGTGCTTTGCTTCTCTTCTCGCTCTCTTTTGCGATGTAGCCACCATATATGCTAGTCGCTTGCTGCAGCTCAACTTTACTACCATGTCCTCCCTAAAGCTTAAATAGTCTTGATCTCGCGGGTGTGAGATTGCTGAGTCCCGTGACTCACAGATACTTCAAACAGTTGCAGGTTCCGATGAGGCGGTCAGATGATTCCACCGAGCTCAAGTGGGAGTTCGACGAGGGCGTGGTCGTTACTATGTGTCGTTTCAGATGATCGATAGTGGTGCCCAGTTGGGACGATTCGGGATCTGTGTTAGCTTGTGGGGTATCTTCTTTATTTTGGTTCCGTAGTCGGACCTTGAGTGTACTCTGAATGATGTATGTTTAATTATGTACTGTGTGACGTGGCGATTGTAAGCCAACTATGTACCTTTCTCCCTTAAATTATTACATGGGTTGTGTGAAGATTACCTCACTTGCGACATTGCTTTCAATGCGGTTATGCCTCTAAGTCGTGCCTCGACACGTGGGAGATATAGCCGCATCGGGGGCGTTACAGTCTCCTCCTCGCCTCACCGTCCGACGACCGGCGCCGCCGTCGGCAATCACCAGGGGACCTCCATGGACGAACACCATGGCCGCCCGGGGCCTTCTTCTGCCTTGATGCAGCTCCATCCTCCGTGCCCGACGAGGTCTGCACCGCCGCGCGCCTGCATCTGCGAGGGAGACGATGTCGATGCCTCCATGCTTTCTCTGCAACGTACCCCCTGCCTCGATCGGGTCCTCCGTCCCAAGCCATCGTCGTCATGCTTCTCGCGCCGCCCGATTCTGGAGGAGCCGCCACTGGATCCCATCCTCCTCGACTCCAGCGAGCCCCATCGGAGTTCCTGTCGCCGCCGTCGTCGTTCGAGGCCTGCGCCTCGCTTCCTCCTCGGACCAGGAGGTCGACGCCTCCCCGACCCGAACTGGCCCAGATCCGGCCGGCCTCCGCCGCCCTTGCAACGGCCGGATCCCGCCGGCAGGGCCCCGTCCCCGTCGCTGGCGCCCCTCCTGTTCGCTGGTCGTCGTCCCCTGCTTCGCCCGCTTGTCGTCCTGGAACGCACGCAGCACCAAGCCCCTGCGCTCGTTGACCCGTCGCCCGGTCCAGCCGCGCCTTGACCGTGCTGGCCAGCTGCGTGGGCTGCAGCCGTGCCAAGGCCCAGCGCGCCCCCTTCTAGGCTCCAGCCTCCTGCTACACCCGACTGGGCTTGGCCCATGGGTGAGCAGCCCCCATCAGCCCCTCTCTTGTGCATGTTTGGGCTAGGCAGATTCGGCCCATACATGTTTTTTTTTCGTTCTACGATTTTAGCAATTATCCAGTGATTTAACAGATTTGCAGAAACCCCCTTGCACTTCATGCATATAATAACTCATGATCTGTGCATCATATGTAAAAACTTTATATATGTAAAATGCTTAGAATTTTATCTAGTTTCACATTATGCCACTTTCATCTATGTTAAAAAAATGTTTAAATGCTGTTTGCATTTAACTTGCCTAAATGCATGCTAAAATGGTTTTTTTCATAACTAAATAACCGTAGCTCGGAATTAAATGTTCTTTATATGTAAATGGGGTAGAAAAATGCCTAGTTTAACATGGTGCACTTTATTTTCCTGTTTAACAAAAATAAAATGTGGTTTAGGGCAGAACAGCACCGAATCTAAAATATTGCTCATGAGGATTTTCCGGAATTGTTGTTTCTTACTTCCGGCCTCATTTAAACTTGCCTAAGTAGTTAGTTTAATTATGCTTCACCCGTTGCCATGTTTAAAAACATTTAATATTGTTGTGTACCTAAACGAGATCAAACTAAATATGTCAATGTGGTGTTTTGTCAATATGCAACCCGTTGCATATTGAGCTCCACTTAATTGGTAGTATTGTTTGTTGCATATTGCCATGCCATGCCTCATTAAACCGGACATGCATCATACTTGATTGTGCATCATGCCATGTTTATGCTTGTGCATTTATCATGTTGTTTGTTTCTTTCCGGTGTTGTTCTCGGTTCCGGTAATGCTGCGATTGTGAGGATTCGTTCGACTACTCCCGTTCATCTTCTTCATGGACTCGTTCTTCTTCCTTGCGGGATTTCAGGCAAGATGACCGCTACCCTGGATCTCACTACTATCATTGCTATGCTAGTTGCTTCGTTCTATCGCTATGCTGCGCTACCTATCACTTGCTGCTCAAGCCTCCCAAATTGCCATGAACCTCTAACCTGTTGCACCCTTCCTAGCAAACCGTTGGTTGGCTATGTTACCGCTTTGCTCATCCACTCTTATAGCGTTGTTAGTTGCAGGTGAAGATGAAGTTTGTTCCTTGTTGGAACATGGAGATGTTGTTCCTTGTTGGAACATGTTTATTTTGTTGGGATATCACAATATATCTTATTTAAATTAATGCATCTATATACTTGGTAAAGGGTGGAAGGCTCGGCCTTATGCCTGGTGTTTTGTTCCACTCTTGCCGCCCTAGTTTCCGTCATATCGGTATTATGTTCCCGGATTTTGCGTCCCTAACGCGGTCGGGTGATTTATGGGACCCCTTGACAGTTTGCTTTGAATAAGACTTTTCAAAGAAGGCCCAACCTTGGTTTTACCATTTGCCTCACCACCACCTATACCCTTCCCTTGGGTCGGCCAACCCAAGGGTCATCTTTATTTTAGCCCCCCCGGGCCAGTGCTTCTCTAAGTGCTGGCCTGAACCGAGCTGCCTGCGGGGCCACCTTGAGGCAACCCGAGGTTTGGTTTTACTCGTAGCTAGTCTCATCCGGTGTTGCCCTGAGAACGAGATATGTGCAGCTCCTATCGGGATTGTCGGCGCATCGGGCGGCTTTGCTGGTCTTGTTTTCTTCTTTGTCGAAATGTCTTGTAGCCGGATTCCGAGACTGATCGGGTCTTCCCGGGGAGAAGGAATATCCTTCGTTGATCGCGAGAGCTTATCATGGGCTAAGTTGGGACACCCCTGCAGGGTATAAACATTCGAGAGCCGTGCCCGCGGTTATGTGGCAGATGGGAATTTGTTAATATCCGATTGTAGTAAACTTGAAGCAAACTCTTAATTAAAATACACCAACCGTGTGCGTAACCGTGAGTGTCTCTTTTCGGGGTTGATCGAGAGGAGAACACGGTTTCTGGGTTATGTCTGACGTAAGTAGGAGTTCAGGATCACTTCTTGATCATTACTAGTTGACGACCGTTCCTTTGTTTCTCTTCTCGCTCTCCTTTGCGTATGTTAGCCACCATATATGCTTAGTCGCTGCTGCTACCTCACCACTTTACCTCTTCCTTACCCATTAAGATTTGCTAGTCTTGATACCCATGGTAATGGGATTGCTGAGTCCTCGTGACTCACAGATTACTACACCACTAGTTGCATGTACAGGTTCATGCGATGATCATGACGTGAGAGCGACGTTTGCTTGTATTGGAGTTCTTCTTCTGCTTCTTCTTCGATCAGGGGATAGGTTCCAGGTCGGCAGCCTGGGCTAGCAGGGTGGATATTGTTTGAGTTTCTGTTTATGTTTCATCCGTAGTCGGATGTTGATCTTGTATGTTGTATTGTTGTATTCATGTGACATTGTATGTATTGGAGGTATCCCCACTATTATGTAATGTTGATGTAATGATATCCACCTTGCAAAAGCGTCTTCAAGATGCGCTTCTATCCCTGGTGGGACCTTCGAGTTCCTTTAGGATAGGGTCGCATCTTGGCCGTGACAAGTTGGTATCAGAGCCTCGACCGACCTTAGGAGCCCCCTTGTTTGTTGGCCGTTGTTGAGTCTAGAAGAAAACTATTTTGAGTCTTAGGATTATATATATCGGAGAGTAGGATTTTTTTACTCCTCGGTCCTTAAATCGCTCTGGTGAGGTCTCCGACGTAGATGTTTTGTCTTTCCTCTCCTCAAATTTCACGAAAAACTTTTTAGGATCACGCGGGTATCTTGGAATCGTTCCGATGGTTTTGTGACGAGAACATTGTTCTTGGTGCCTCCTGACATTTAGGGGTTGTGGCAGTGTCCCGGGGAGTTGAGCTCCGAGGTGTTATCGTCACAATTTTATCGTTGCAGTTCTGGAATACCTGAGTTTTGCCGACATCGAAAATCTCTTTTGTACAATTGTTGGTGAGATAACCCCGATAACCCAGTACTGGGGCGAGTTCGGGAGTATTGCCATAACTTGTATAACGGATGCTTTTCGAAGGTTGAGGTACTACGATTTCGGAGGTTTCTTGGTTATGTGTTGACGGATGGATACAATTTGGATCTAGGTATTGTTAGTTTGGGTGATATATTTTGTGTCCCTGTATCCCCAACACCAGATTGCATAACGAGAAAGTTTCGGAGTTTATAGGTGGGAATTCAAGTAGCTCCTAGAATATCTTTTCGACAGATGCATGATATGAGATTGGGTAAATCTCTATCATATGTATTTGTTCCGGCTTATTCTGCAAGCCAAATCCTTTGTTTTGTTTTATTTGTGGTATTCGAGTTGCTTCGAAGTCAAATGTTGAATCCATACCTTTCAAGCGGTGTTCTCATATTTCTACGAGAGTGCTAATCCTTCTTGTTTATCGAGATTGTCATGTCAATTCTTTTCCCAACCGGCATGCTTCTCTTCAAGTGGATCTGATCATTTCAACATCTGCGAGATCAATTCTAAGTTTTTCACAACGGTGTTTGTTTCATCCGTCCCAAGTTGTCTTTGTTTTCCCGCCCTCCCACCCCTTTTTCTTCAAGGACTAAGATTTCTTAATCAAGTATCCATCTTATAGATGGGAAGTCTATCCATTCTTTTCGTCAATGTTTTTATCCGGTGATTCTCAGGAAGATACTAACGGAGCCTTAACTTCATCATTATTTGTTCTCTTTATTCTCCAGTGGTTTAATTTCAAGCTTTGTCAATCATTTTTTTTCCTCGTCTCAAATGTTTTTCTCGTACCGGTGCACCTCTTAAACATCCACTTCTCGCTATTCAATTGTTCCGGAGTGATGAAGATATCTCACAAGACTTGTGTTTTCCATTCTCAATCCATTCAAGATATTTCGACGTTGTTTTCCCATTCAAGCCATTTAATTCAACCGGTGCAACCTCTCTTTAAAATTGTTCAACGGTGTTTTTCTTTTAGTGGGCCCTAACCCACAGGTCTTTTCCCAGGATCTTACCTGACTCTTCTAATTATTCCGGAGCTATCCCAAATTCTTTTCGAAGTTTGACGTAAGAATGAATTTTCATCAGGCACATGCCTTCTCCAAGATCGCTTTCAAAATATTTTTCATTGTTGGCTCAACATCTTTGCTTTTCATTCTCCCGGAGTATCTCAGTAATTTTGGTGGTGTTTCTCGTCGTCAGTTGAAGATTGAAGAAGGATTTCTCCTAAATCTTGGTCCATTATCTTGAAGATTCATGGTTCTAGCCTCATGCTATCCTGATAATCGTTTTGATTGTGAGATTTATTTTCTTACCATCCGGAGCATTTCATGAGTTGTTTTCCATTTCTTTCCTCCGAAGGCCATCATGTCATAATTCTTCATTCTCAGCGTGTAGCTATCGTTCTCCAAATCTTAATGGTGAATCGTTCAAATATCCTCTAATCAGTTCATGATCTCTTCATTCTCTTGTATCTAAATCCCCTCAAGTATCTTCATTCGTTTTCCCATTCTTCCCGGTGAATTGTGCCTTTGCTACGTTCATTTTCAATTCCTATGGTGGTTCGTTCACGATTTCTCTTCCTTTGTTATCATATCAAATCATTCGTTGTTTCCAGATTCCACCGGTGGTTCCTTGAAGACCTTCACAAGTTTGCGCCATATCTCTTTTAATCCTTTCTATGAGAATAAGTAGTATGCCAAATCCGTTGCTTGTCATCAATTTAAATTGGTGAAGGATAGGCATGACATAATTCTTATTCTTGTTTCATCCAAGTGATTAATTCCTTCTTAGGAGATTGTTCATGATGAACTAATTCTCGGTTCTAGTGCTTCATCTATTCTTTTCCGGAGTTCCAAGTTTTCCGCATTATCTCCTCACGAAGCTCCATCTAAATCATCGCAAGGCTTCAACTTGTGTTCTCAACTTCTCTTTCATTTTATCATCCTTTTATTACCGGAGTTCTTCATGGAGGCTCTACATGATGGTTTGTCAAGGATTCTTTTCATTCTTCAATTGTTCTTCAACATTTTCTCGAAGTTATGATCCGCCAAGCTATACTCAAAATTAAACATGGTGCTCAACACATGTTTTGTTTTGAGGAGTTCAAGTATACTTCTTCTTGCATTTCGAAGTGCAATTCTTCCTACCTTATCTTTTGAGGTGGTGTTATGTCATTCTTGACAATTTTAGTTCGTGTTTCATGATTCACTTGTTGTCAAGAATGAGGTATTTTAAATCCATCATTTTCTCTTCGTTCAAGAGATCTTTTCAACCAATCAATCTTTTTGTTGGAGTTATCTTGGGTCATATTTCACCTAAAGCCTTCCCTAAGGAATGTTGCTATTTGTGGTGCGTATCTATGATCCAATTTTCTCCTTCTCATCTCGGTGAAGAAGTTTCTCTTATCTTCATTGATCTCATCCAATCATTTGTTTCCGTTGGTGGCAGAAGCTCACCTCATAATTTTGAGGTCTTTTCCATAAGCCCATAACAAGCTTATTTTTACCGTTGTTGTTTTTTTCAAACAACTCCGTTCAATCCTACTTCGTAGGGATGCTCTTTCAATTCAATTATGGTAGGAGATGTTGGTTTCATTCTTCGTTCTATTCATTCCAACTATCTAACTATCATGCTTTGTTTCCGGAGGCATTGTGATGTTGCTCTCTTCTACCAATTATCTTGTTTTGTCAAGATCATGTAATTTTCCTTGCTTATCCGTTTAGCCGGAGTGTCGTGTTTTCATTCGAGTTCTTTCATCTTATCAAGTTTTGCCTCTCCTTTCAACCTGAGTGCTGTCAGAAATCCCTCTTACCCATTGCAGTGTGTTGTTGATTTCATCAAGTATCCTCTCATTTGTCAAGTTCATATTCAACTCCTTCCATTTACAGTCGGAGTGCTGCCCAAATTATATCATTCTTCCTCTCTCATCTTGTTTTAACCGGAGTGGTTTCGAACTCTTTCTTGTCCATTAAGCTCTTATTTCCATGTCACTAAACCTCTTAGTTCTCGTAATACTCCTTGTTCCTCTTCTCTACCGTATTGTTTGCAATCTCGTTCATCTCTGCGGTACTCTTTCTTTTAAATTGCTCAACCTCTCAAGGTTCGTGGTTTCACTCATTTGTCGAAGAAGCAACTTAGTTTACCTCTTATCTTCCTCTTCCTTTTCTCTCCGGTGCCATCCTAGATCTCGGGACGAGATCCTCTCGTAGTGGTGGAGTGTTGTAACGCCCCGGATACAACTTTCCATATTCGTAACTCCGACTCTTGCCATTTCCGGCTATGTGATTTTTATTTCCTCCGTGGTTGGGTTTTTGTCGTTTGTTTTGCATTTTGTTCATGTCTTGCATCTCATCTCATAGCATAATTCACTTTGCATTTGCATATTTTCATAAAACTCGTAGCCGTTAGTAGTTGTCATTTCTCCCCTTGGCTTCATGGCATGTTGTCAGACCGTTTGTCTCCGTTGACCTTTCTCAGACCAACCGGCTTCTCGTTCCCTCTTGTCTGGCCGTTTGACCCCCTCCACACTTTACCAACCCCTCGCTTGCTCGCCCGAAACTTCCCCGAACCCGAACCGCACGGTCACGACCGATGGGTCCGGATCATCACCAAACATCTCTAAATCATCATCGGTTTCTCTTTTGGACTCCCTAGCTATTTTATTCGCGACCGTCCGATTACGATCGGAGGGACCTAACCGCCCTAAACTGTTTTCATCTGTTATAAATATAAGGTCCAACCCTAATTTCTAGGAGAGCTGTCCCATCCTTCCCATTCCGCCGCCACTCTTCTTGTCTCTACCTCATCGGGATGCTCCCGATCCAAAATCCCCCATCGTTTTCTTCACCGGACCAACCAGCCGCAGCCTCCTCCTTCCTCGATCTCCCCTGCCACCCAGTCCCGTCGATCCATCCCCAACCGGCAGCCTCCACCTTGCCCCGATCCAAATCCACCGAGTCTGAACCAACCAGCACCCGATCTCCTCTGCCCGAGCGCTCGTTCCCAAGCGAGCTCTTGCTCGATCTATGCCTCCACCTCCCGAGCACATCGTCCCTGGTCTCCTCCTCGCCTCATCGTCCGACGACCGGCACCGCCGTCGGCAATCACCAGGGGACCTCCATGGACGAACACCATGGCCACCCGGGGCCTTCTTCTGCCTTGATGCAGCTCCATCCTCCGTGACCGACGAGGTCTGCACCGCCGCGCGCCTGCATCCGCGAGGGAGACGACGTCAATGCCTCCATGCTTTCTCTGCAACGTACCCCCTGCCTCGACCGGGTCCTCCGTCCCAAGCCATCGTCGTCATGCTTCTCGCGCCGCCTGATTCTGGAGCAGCCGCCACTGGATCCCATCCTCCTCGACTCCAGCGAGCCCCGCCGGAGTTCCTGTCGCCGCCGTCGTTGTTCGAGGCCTGCGCCTCGCTTCCTCCTCGGACCAGGAGGTCGACGCCTCCCCGACCCGAACTGGCCCAGATCCGGCCGGCCTCCGCCGCACTTGCCCGTTAACGGCCGGATCTCGCCGGCAGGGCCCCGTCCCCGTCGCTGGCGCCCCTCCTGTTCGCTGGCCGTCGTCCCCTGCTTCGCCCACTCGTCGTCCTGGAACGCACGCAGCGCCAA
Organism: Aegilops longissima; assembly: GCA_021605205.1. Classification (NCBI taxonomy): domain Eukaryota; kingdom Viridiplantae; phylum Streptophyta; class Magnoliopsida; order Poales; family Poaceae; genus Aegilops; species Aegilops longissima. Next base: position 312,911,258 of record CM038677.1, read on the forward strand.
GCCCCTGCGCTCGTTGACCCGTCGCCCGGTCGGCCAGCGCCTTCTGGCTGGTTGGCACTGCGTGGGCTGCAGCCGTGCCAAGGCCCAGCGCGCCCCCTTCCAGGCTCCAGCCTCCTGCTACACCCGACTGGGCTTGGCCCATGGGTGAGCAGCCCCCATCAGCCCCTCTCTTGTGCATGTTTGGGCTAGGCAGATTCGGCCCATACATGTTTTTTTTCGTTCTGCGATTTTAGCAATTATCCAGTGATTTAACAGATTTGCAGAAACCCCCTTGCATTTCATGCATATAATAACTCATGATCTGTGCATCATATGTAAAAAAATTATATATGTAAAATACTTAGAATTTTATCTAGTTTCACATTATGCCACTTTCATCTATGTTAAAAAAATGTTTAAATGCTGTTTGCATTTAACTTGCCTAAATGCATGCTAAAATGGTTTTTTTCGTAACTAAATAACCGTAGCTCGGAATTAAATGTTCTTTATATGTAAATGGGGTAGAACAATGCCTAGTTTAACATGGTGCACTTTATTTTCCTGTTTAACAACAATAAAATGTGGTTTAGGGCAGAACAGTACCGAATCTAAAATATTGCTCATGAGGATTTTCCGGAATTGTTGTTTCTTACTTCTGGCCTCATTTAAACTTGCCTAAGAAGTTAGTTTAATTATGCTTCACCCCTTGCCATGTTTAAAAATATTTAATATTGTTGTGTACCTAAACGAGATCAAACTAAATATGTCAATGTGGTGTTTTGTCAATATGCAAACCGTTGCATATTGAGCTCCACTTAATTGGTAGTATTGTTTGTTGCATATTGCCATGCCATGCCTCATTAAACCGGACATGTACCATACTTGATTGTGCATCATGCCATGTTTATGCTTGTGCATTTATCATGTTGTTTGTTTCTTTCCGGTGTTGCTTCTCGGTTCCGGTAATGCTGCGATTGTGAGGATTCGTTCGACTACTCCCGTTCATCTTCTTCATGGACTCGTTCTTCTTCCTTGCGGGATTTCAGGCAAGATGACCGCTACCCTGGATCTCACTACTATCATTGCTATGCTAGTTGCTTCGTTCTATCGCTATGCTGCGCTACCTATCACTTGCTGCTCAAGCCTCCCAAATTGCCATGAACCTCTAACCTGTTGCACCCTTCCTAGCAAACCGTTGGTTGGCTATGTTACCGCTTTGCTCAGCCCCTCTTATAGCGTTGTTAGTTGCAGGTGAAGATGAAGTTTGTTCCTTGTTGGAACATGGAGATGTTGTTCCTTGTTGGAACATGTTTACTTGTTGAGATATCACAATATATCTTATTTAAATTAATGCATCTATATACTTGGTAAAGGGTGGAAGGCTCGGCCTTATGCCTGGTGTTTTGTTCCACTCTTGCCGCCCTAGTTTCCGTCATATCGGTATTATGTTCCCGGATTTTGCGTCCCTAACGCGGTCGGGTGATTTATGGGACCCCCTTGACAGTTCGCTTTGAATAAGACTTTTCCAGCAAGGCCCAACCTTGGTTTTACCATTTGCCTCACCACCACCTATACCCTTCCTTGGGTCGGCCAACCCAAGGGTCATCTTTATTTAGCCCCCCCCCGGGCCAGTGCTTCTCTAAGTCTTGGCCTGAACCGAGCTACTCTCATGGGCCACCTTGAGGCAACCCGAGGTTTGGTTTTACTCATAGCTAGTCTCATCCGGTGTTGCCACGAGCGAGATATGTGAGGCTCCTATCGGGATTGTCGGCGCATCGGGCGGCTTTGCTGGTCTTGTTTTATTGCTGTCGAAATGTCTTGTAGCGGGATTAGAGACTGATCGGTCTTCCGGGAGAAGGAATATCCTTCGATGATCGCGAGAGCTTATCATGGGCTAAGTTGGGACACCCTGCAGGTATAAACTTTCGAGAGCCGTGCCGTGGTTATGTGGCAGATGGGAATTTGTTAATATCCGGTTGTAGTAAACTTGAAGCAAACTCTTAATTAAAATACACCAACCGTAATGCGTGAATCGTGAGTGTCTCTTTTCGGGGTTGATCGAGAGGAGAACACGGTTTCGGGTTATGTTTAACGAAGTAGGAGTTCAGGATCACTTCTTGATCATTACTAGTTGACGACCGTTCCTTTGTTTCTCTTCTCGCTCTCCTTTGCATGTATGTTAGCCACCATATATGCTTAGTCGCTGCTGCTACCTCACCACTTTACCTCTTCCTTACCCATTAAGATTTGCTAGTCTTGATACCCATGGTAATGGGATTGCTGAGTACTCGTGACTCATGATTACTACACCACCGATTGCGGTACAGGTTCATGCGATGATCATGACGTGAGAGCGACGTTTGCTTGTATTGGAGTTCTTCTTCCGCTTCTTCTTGATCGGGGATAGGTTCCGGTCGGCAGCCTGGGCTAGCAGTGGTGGATATTGTTTGAGTTTCTGTTTATGTTTCATCCGTAGTCGGATGTTGATCTTGTATGTTGTATTGTTGTATTCATGTGACATTGTATGTATTGGAGGTATCCCCACTATTATGTAATGTTGATGTAATGATATCCACCTTGCAAAAGCGTCTTCAAGATGCGCTTCTATCCTTGGTGGGACCTTCGAGTTCCTTTAGGATAGGGTCGCATCTTGGGCGTGACAAAGACCAAGATCAGCAGAGCGGCAGGACGGAGGTCATCGTGGAGCCCAGGACGGCGTCACTGTCAGAGCCTTTGGAAGCCGAAGTCCAACTTTAGTCAGGATAAGTGTACTAGATGTTCCCCTTCCAAATGGCCAATTGTTGGTGCCCTTCCCGCTCATTATCTGGGAAGAGGCCCAGGGCCTCCCTCTATAAATAGGACTAGCCACCACAGAGGTAAGAGGGCGAAACGAGGAGAGGCCAAACCCACTAGAGAGAGAGAAGCGGCTGGACTCACCCAAGCAGTCCATCGCACCAGCTCAAGAACAGCCCCTCGCGAGGCTGTTTTTCCTTTGTAATGTTCCTCATCAGCCCCTGAGGCAATCCACGACACCACACACTTGAGTAGGGTATTACACCACAACAGTGGCCCGAACCAGTATAAATCTCGTGTCTCTTGTGTTGTTCATCGTTCCTAGCTTAGATCCCTTGCAAACCATTCACGTGTGAGCTGGTAGGGGAAAGATCTCCGTGCGCACCCCAGAGTTCGAACCTCAAGGGTCTGCCGGAACCCGGAATCCGACACCCCCCTTATTTTTGTCATTGCGGCTGACCTCCTACAAACTGCCATTAATGAGGCAGTTGATCAAGGCCTGATCAGCCAACAGATCCCTCCCCAAGGTAATGCTAAGAACCCAGTAATCCAATATGCGGACGATACTATCATAGTTTTACCTGCGTGTCTTCTCCAAGAGACCAAGATAAAACAAATCCTTGAAGACTACGCCACCTCTATTAGGCTCAAGATCAACTTTCATAAGTCCACGCTCGTCCCCATTAACACCCCTGCTGAGAAGCGCAATGCTCTGGCAACTCTCTTTGGTTGCACTCAAGCCGCTATGCCATTCACTTACTTAGGGATGCCTTTAGGAACCACTCGCCCTACTATTATGGATTTAACACCGTTTGTGTGCAAAGCACAACGCAAAATCACGGCAGCCATGTCTCTCATGTATCATGCTGGCAGGTTGGCGTTGCTTAATTCACTCATTACATCATTGGCCATCTACCCGATGGGCAGGCTGCGCCTACCTCAGAAAATCATTGCTCGGTTGGACAAAATACACAGACATTGCCTCTAGTATAAAAAAACAGCTGATGGCGATAAACAGACCTCTCTGGTTGCCTGGCCCATGGTCTGTCGTCCTAAGTCGAGTGGTGGCCTCGGTATTCTTGACCTGAAGATCCAAAATGACAGCCTACTTCTGAAATTCCTTCATAAATTCTTCAACAAAATGGACATCCCCTGGGTGCAGCTGATTTGGGCATTGTACTACATGGATTAAATCCCCCATGTAGCTGACACGTGCGGCTCATTTTGGTGGCGAGATCTCGTTCAACTCATGCCAATATATCGAGGAATCACCCACGTTCAAGTCAACAATGGTACGTCTACACTATTCTGGAAGGACAACTGGAATAATGGTGGTTATGCTAATAAATATCCGAGGGTGTTCTCATACGTTCATCAGATAGATCTGTCGGTCCGGAGTTTCTTGACGGCCGCCACCCTGCATGAAACCTTCTAGCTCCCCCTATCTGTGCAAGCCCACGAGGAGCTCAAGCTTCTACAGGTTGATGTAGCGAAAGTAACTTTCGATGACCGTGAGGACGTTTGGGCCTGCTGCTGGGAAACCACTATGTTCAAGACTGCTGCGTACTACCAATTTTTCTTTCGAGATGTGGTGGCTCATGTGGCTTTTCGTTGGCTTTGGCGCACCAAGTGTACCCTGAAAATCCAAGTCTTCGGTTGGTTTTTATTATCTGACCGCCTCAACACACGAAACATGCTGAAGAGGAGACACTACAACATTGGATCCAACCTTGACTGTCTGCTGTGTGGTCATCACGTTGAGGAAACGGTGGAGCACCTCTTCTTCCACTTCGCCTTTAGCAAATCTTGCTGGCAGCGACTGAATATTGTTTGGGGCTCTGTTGGAAACAGGCTGGATCTTGTTGAACAAATGAAGACACAACACCTGCGCAAGATGATCATGGAAATCTTTCTGGTGGCTGCTTGGAGCCTCTGGAAAGAGTGCAACAACAACTATTTTAGGCACATAGTGCCTTCCATGGACTCATGGTGGGATCGGTTCAAAAGTGACTTTAGTAACATCCAATATTATATACTACCTGAACACAAGAGACATGTGGTCTCTTCCATGGTGCAAAACCTATCTCAAGACTCCCATTAGCTCTGTAGTGTTGTAGTTTCATTTTCCATGTTGCTCACCTTTGTAATTACCACCATGTAACACCATGTAACACCATGTAACAGCTTCTTTGATTTAATACATATGCAGTAGGAGCCTTTCCTACTGTCTTAACCCTAAAAAAAGGAGATTCAGGAGGCAAGAACTATGCGGGGCGATTGTCGGCGTTCTGGGAACGGGGGTCCCCAGACTTGCCTGCCTGCGGCCTGCGGTGTGGCTCAAAGGGGGGCCCATCACGGCCCATCTTCATCAACACAAGCTCAAGAACCTCGCAAGGGGCCAAGCCTCGCGGGGCGGACGACAGGGAGCTTCCTCAGGCACGGCCTCATCAGGCTAGCTCACGAGGAGGCGGAGAGATCAAGGCGGGGTACCTCACGAGGTGCCCATGACGCAAGCCATGACGACCAAGGGCGCCGGTGAGGCGCCAGCCAGCAGTGTCCTCCTTTCCTCTTTGGTGCAAAGGGAGCAAGCGCAGGCGAGAGCATCAAGCAAAGGCATCCATTTCGGTGCAACAAGACCAAGACCAGCCCAACGGCAGGAAGGAAGTCATTGTGGAGCCCAAGCCGGCGTCACCACCAGAGCCTTTGGTAGGCGAGGACCAACTTTAGTCAGGATAAGTGTACCAGATGTTCCCCTTCAAAATGGCCAATTGTTGGCGCCCTTCCCGCTCAATATTTGGGAAGAGGCCCAGGGCCCTTGCCTATAAATAGGACTAGCCACGCACAGAGCTAGGGGCATCTAAAAGAGAGAGAGAGAGAGAAGGAGAGGAGCGACTGAACCCCTCCTAGCAGTTCATCGCCCAGCCAAGAACAGACCCTCGCGAGGCTGTTCTTCCTTGTATTGTTCATCACCATCAGCCCAAGAGGCAATCCACCACACCACAAACTAGAGTAGGGTATTACACCACAATGGTGGCCCGAACTAGTATAAACCTTGTGTCTCTTGTGTTGTTCCTTTCGTAGTTTAGATCCTAGCGAGGCGGGGTGCAGGTAGGTAGAGGGCGAGATCTCCGCGCACCCAAAGTGTTGAACCACAAGGGTCTGCCGGAACCCGAAATCCGACATTTGGCGCGCCAGGTAGGGGTGCGCCGGAATTCGTCTTCCACCGCCCTGTTCTCCGTCGACCACCGCATCCATGTCTGACGCTCGCTAGGACCGCACCAAGCACCGAGCCGCTCTCGCTTCCCGCGTCGCCCAGACGGCTCCCTCGTCGTTCCCCGTCGGCGGGCGCCCTCGTCGTTCCCCGTCGCCTACCGTGAACGCCGCCACCGGCCCGGCGGGGAACAAGCAGCAAGCATCGGCCCAGCATCCCTCCGTGAGGCAAGACGGCCGCACTGCTACCCCCTCACTCGCCCCGGCTGGTTCTTCGTCTCGCGCATTCCGTGCGCCCATGGAGGCTCGAGCTGCGCTCATCGCGGCAAACGAGATCCTGCGCTACCGTCCGGTCGACGACGTCTACGAAGAGTGGCTCGACCGCGTCGCCGAGCTTCGTCCGCGCCCGCCAGGGGCTCCCCAGCGCCGTCCGTCCGCTGCACCGCACCCGCCCTGTGGCGGGCGGCGAATTCTGGGGCGCCTCGGCTGCCTTCCTCAAGAAGGCGCCTGCTCCAAGGCGCGTGGTCCTGGGCGGAACTGCCCGTCCGGCGCCAAGGCAAGAGCAGAGCTGCCAGGAAGTCCCTCGCCCGCAAGAAGCTGCCCGAGTGCTCCCAGCTCCAGCTCGTCATGACCACGCTCCTGCTCCAGCACATCAAGACCCCACGCCGCTCCCAGCTGTAGCGCATGGGGACCCAGAAGACCAAGCTCTTCGTCACCCAAGGCCTCCCGTGGCCACAGCAGGCTGTCGTGCCTTCACCACCGAGCTGCGCAGCATCGCGTGGCCTGGCAAGTTCAAGCCAGACCTGCCTCCTCGCTACGACGGTACGGCCGACCCCGCAGAGTTCCTCCAGCTCTACGAGCTGGGCATCAAAGCCGCCAACGGAGACGAGAAGGTCATGGCGAACTGGTTTTCCATGGTGCTCAAGGACGGGTCCCGCACCTGGCTCCTGAACCTGGCTCCAGGCATGATCTCCTCCTGGGACGAGGTGCGCACCTGCTTCATCGCCAACTTCCAAGGTACTCGTGACCGGCCACCCGCCGTGAGCGACATGCGCCGCGTCAAGCAGCAACCAGGGGAGACCGTGCAGAAATACATCCAGCATTTCAACAACACACGCCTCAAGATTCCCAAGGTGACCGAGGAGGCCATCATCCCCGCCTTCTCCGACGGTGTGCGCGACGTCAAGATGAAGGAGGAGCTGGCGATGCACGAAGACTTGTGCACTTCCTTGGAGCTGTTCAACTTGGCCACCAAGTGCGCCAAGACAGAGGAAGGGCGTCTCTCCCTCCTCGATCTGCCTGCCGCAGACCCAGAAGAGAAGAAACCCAAGGCCAAGGATGTGAAGCGCAAGGGGGCTGCCGTGCTCGCGGCAGAACCGGACACCAAGCGGGGCAGAGATCAGCCCGAGTCTTCCAAGGGCAGCCGATACTGCGTGTACCACGACCTCCACACCCACAACACTAACGAATGTCAAGAGCTCCGAGCCGTGCGAGAAGGGAGGAACGGCCAACGTCCCGACCGCAGCGACCGGGGCTACGACCGAGGAGGAGGAAGGAACACAGGACGGTGGGAAGACCGCGGCCCTCACCAAGGGTGGCGCGACCAACCTCGCGAGGATCACTGGCGTGACCCGCCTCGCAAGGGAGGCTGGAGGGATCAGCCTCGCGAGGATCGCCCGCAAGGCAACGCAAGCCTCCCTCCTCTGCAGCCGCAGCCAAGGAGAAATGAAGACCATCATCAGGACGAGGGGGCTGGGGGCTTCCAGGAGCCGCGCGCGATCGTCTGCATCCTGGGCGGAGCTCAAGCCCCAGCCTCTCAACGCATCTTCAAGCAGTTCGCCCGCGAAGTGAATGCAGTCCTCCCCAAGATCGAAGCCGCACGGCCCCTCAGGTGGTCGGCGTGCGCCATCACATTCAGCTCAGCGGATCAGCTCAAGTGTGCGGCCACAGCCGGAGTCCTCCCGATGCTTTGCTCCCCAATCATCAGCAACGTGCTGGTCACCAAGAGCCATGCATGCGCGGCGACCACCGCCCACCTGGCGCAGCTCCCCATCCAGGCGAGGATGGTGGGCTGCGCGTCTGCATCGACATACCAGGGCTCAACCTAGCCGCCTCTCAGGAGCGCCTCTGGCCCTATCGCGTGGGGCGCTGTGAAGGTCCACCCCACAGCTACGTTCGCATGCCTTACGGCTTGCCGAACACGGCTGCCACGTGCCAGCGCCTCATGAGGAGCATCCTGGAGGCTCAAGAGGCCAGGCGTTCCGCAGCCCTGGCAGAGATGGAGATGGTCCACGAGGAGCCACCAGCGCCTCCGGAGCCTCCTGAGGCCCCTGAGCCTGGGCGGTCGTGAGGATCGGCTCCCGCAGCCCACCGAGTCTGCTGCACCAACACCCTTTCGTCTTCAACGCTATCAGGTGACATCTTTCAAGTTTCATTTCCAGCTGGGAGCGCCCCCCAGGGGCTGCATTATTCCCAGGCCGCGTGGGTCCGTCCCTGCGGCGTGTATCCCTTTTACTTCGTGTTCCTAGCTTATCTTGTTTGGGGGCGCCCCTCGGGCTGCATCATCCCCGAGTCGCTTGGGTCCGACCCGGCGATGTTCGTCTTCTTTGCTCTTATCTAAATGGACTGGCTCCTTCATGATTAACATGCTTGACCTAGTTGCCCGCTCAACTGACACCAACTGATGGAGCTGCTCCCTAACGGCACGGCGCTTGCGCATGGGTCCGTCCCTGCAACGCCGACAAACCTGAATGGCTGAGCTCTGGTCGCGGCAGCCCCACATAGCGCCACCTCGTCAAGCCTTCTGTGCCTCGTCACCCCTCCGGGGCAACTAAAGGCTGACTGTCGGTTGTCACGGCGAACTTTCATTCTTTCTGTGATGAGCCTATAGGATCTCTTCAAGGAGCAGCGTCAGGCGGGGCCCCCATGGTGTCTCCTTCACTCTCATACGCGCGAGCCGCTTGCACGTTAAAGGGGGGTGCCTGAACATCACGAGTCAGGGCTCCAACTGGCTCTCCAGCCCTCACCCTCTGGCCTTGACCACGGCATCGCGACCTGGCATACAAGCTACGGCTGAGACTCGCTCGAGGGCGGGACCCGAGGACGTAGAGCAGAAAGGGGAGTAAAGGCGAGAGGGGAGGGACACACGGGGACCTCGTGCTCAGGCGGGTTCTCTCCAGGGAGGGGCTGCATAAGCTCTCTCCCATGTGGGAGGGCCCATTCAAGGTTGTTCATGTTTACAGACCCGGCTCCGCGCGCTTGGAGACTCAGGAGGGGGTGCCAGTCTAGAACGCGTGGAACATCCAGCACCTCCGGAGGTTTTACCCCTAAAAAGGCCCAGAGCCTGTGAAGAAGGCGAATGCCTGTGAAGCTGTCGCGTTTTGGAAAAGGCCAGAGCCTGTGAAGAAGGCGAATGCCTGTGAAGCTTATCGTTTTGGAAAAGGCCTAGAGCCTGTGAAGAAGGCGAATGCCTGTGAAGCTTATCTTTTTGGAAAAGGCCCAGAGCCTGTGAAGAAGGCGAATGCCTGTGAAGCTGTCGCGTTTTGGAAAAGGCAGAGAGCCTGTGAAGAAGGCGAATGCCTGTGAAGCTGTCGCGTTTTGGAAAAGGCCCAGAGCCTGTGAAGAAGGCGAATGCCTGTGAAGCTTATCTTTTTGGAAAAGGCCCAGAGCCTATGAAGAAGGCAATGCCTATGAAGCTTATCTTTTTGGAAAAGGCCCGGAGCCTGTGAAGAAGGCTAATGCATGTGAAGCTCGCTGTCGGTGTCAAAACCGGCGGATCTCGGGTAGGGGGTCCTGAACTGTGCGTCTAGGCGGATGGTAACAGGAGACAAGGGACACGATGTTTTTACCTATGTTCGGGCCCTCTCGATGGAGGTAATACCCTACTCCTGCTTGATTAATATTGATGATATGGGTAGTACAAGAGTAGATCTACCACGAGATCAGAGAGGCTAAACCCAAGAAGCTAGCCTATGGTATGATTGTTGTTCGTCCTATGGACTAAAACCCTCCGGTTTATATAGACACCGGATAGGTTAGGGTTACACAGAGTCGGTTAAAATGGTAGGAGATCTACATATCCGTATCTCCAAGCTTGCCTTCCACGCTAAGGAAAGTCCCATCCGGATACGGGATGAAGTCTTCAATCTTGTATCTTCATAGTCCAGCAGTCCGGCCAACGGTGATAGTTCGGCTATCCGGACACCCCCTAATCCGGTACTCCCTCAGTAGCCCCCGAACCAGGCTTCAATGACGATGAGTCCGGCGCGTAGTTTGTCTTCGGCATTGCGAGGCGGGTTCTTCTCCAAATTACATATACTTGTCGAATAGTGTCCGGCTTCTGATAAATACTGCGCTCCTTGGCTTCTACGCCCAATAATGGCCATCTTCCGCGTGTTTGAATGAATGCAAAAATCCAGGGTATTTTTACACTTACCCCCCTAGCTGCGCAAATGAGCCGCCTATAAAAGGGACGAGGATCTAGATCTGAGTCACACCATCCCCCAACAGCGAGCTTTCATCGGAGCGCCTCTGACAAAAACCCATTCCGTCATGGACACTCGACGCGGCTCCTCCTCTCGCGCTCCCAGCCCTCAGCTTGGAAATTGGGAGAGATGCTCAGTCCCGCATAGCGAGTAAGTTATACTCCATACCAAGGGATTTCTTCCCCCGGCCTTCATGGTTCCGGTTCGAGCCGGACTCGCCACCTACAAGGGCGGAAAGCAAGCGGAGAGTGTCCCCGATCCCTCTAAAGGAGATCGGGTATGCTTTGTCTCTTATCTAGTAAGAGGACTCGGATTTCAATCCATCCGTTTCTCCGGGGCTCTTGGAGTTCTACGGCCTCGCTTGCACCACCCACGCATGCCTCCATTTTGCACATCGCGGGCTTCGTGGGCCTGTGCGAACTGTTCTTGGGCATCGAGGCTCATTTCTTGCTGTGGAAGAGATTATTCTTCCTAGTACCCGTTCTCATGAGGGGTCAATATATCAAGTGGGCGGAGCGAACTATGGCGCATCACGCTGGGACCGGATATCTATCCGGAACCCGAAGAAGGCGTCCAAGACTGGCCTTCGGAATGGTTTTACATGGAGGACGTCCGCTGCGGATCCTGTTCGGATCGGCCTTCCGGAGTTTAGCAACTCCTCAAGAAGCGCCTAAGCTGGCGCTCGCCGAGCCCCGGAGGAAAATGACCGACGTCCATTACTTGATGAGCGGATAAGATTATGGCTCATGCCAGATTGACCATGATTGAGTCATGGCAATCTGCGTTATGGGGAGTCTGATCGCCCAATATAGGGGCCACCCATGGGAATTCAACGGGAGGACGATGCCACCCGCCATGGCCGCAAAGGGTCGGGATCGGTCACCGAACTGGTGAACACCTTGTCCGCCATGTACAAAGGGGAAGAGGAGGATTTTCTCCGCGTCAACCCACTGAGCGGGTTTCCTTCGAATAATCCTCGAAGTTGGGTAAGCAAATATCTTTGTGGCCTGTCCGATCCATGTTCCCGTGGTTTAACATCTCATTTCATGGTTTCTGCGCAGGAACTGCGCTGGGCCATGGAGAAGATACACAGCCTGCCCCCACAACCCGAGGATCCGGAACGGTCCCTCGATCCGGCCTCCGAAGAGGATCCGGATATAAAGGTGGAGTTGATCGACGGGGTGTTCCACCAACTTAGCATCGACAATGCTATGGTTGCCATTACGGCCGATTACCCCGGAATACTCCCAGCCTCACAGGTAACTAAGACCGAGGTCCCAATACTCTGAAAATGACCCATCCGTGCTTATTTTTTGATCACCGTATACCAATGGTGTTTCGCAGGGGGTGCCTTCGAGGCAGGAGGCCGAGCCTGCGGCGGCTAGCCAACAAGGGGCAGTACGGCACCGCAGGCTAAAAAGAAGTGCGGTCCGGATCGAAACTCCGCCGCAACGGTATGGCGTGTCACCATATTCCTGGATTGATTCTCTGAAGGCGATTAACGCTGGTGCTCTTTTCAGAAAAAGAGCGCGCTGGATCGAGTCGGAGAAGTTGCTAATCGAACCATGCCAGCCAGGCTCCAAAGCCTGGTCCGGAAGCGGAGGCGAGCACAAGGCGTGCGTCGGATGCTCCTCCGACAGAGAATGCCGACAGGCTGTCCGCCACCAACTCTGAGGTGGAGAGCGCCATGAACCACAGGCGCCGCCGGACAGTTCTTCGTGATGCATGTTTCTCCCAAGAGGCCTTGAATGCCTTCAATTGGGAGATCGCGCTCCTGCCGCCAAGATGGTCTAGCCAGAGCCACGGGCGGTATGCAAAGGACATACGGGTGAGGAAATTTGACAGTTATATATGCCAGTAGCCCCCGAGACATAAAATAGTTAGGATAACTGATTTAAGAATCATTTGGAATGCAGGTTCTTACCGAAAAGAATGCCCGACTGTCCCAGGAGCTTGAAGAATGCAAGGCCCAACTTGAGGTCAAGACTAGCCGCTTCTGTGGGGAGCCATAGAGACCCCTCCGTAATATATGCTTCAAAAGATAAATAGTTTATGAAGTGCGGCGTGTGTAAATCGACAATAATATTGCAGATGGCGCCGGACTAGATCCGGACAAGCAACAGCTCATGCGCCAGCTAAAGGCGGCGAGCATGCTTACGAGGGTGCGGCAGGAGAAAAATAACCTCCAAGATGCCAACACCCAACTGGGTGAGGAACTAAAGGATGTCCGTGCTCGGTTGTCCGACCAGAAGGAGAATCGACGGCTTCGTCGCGGCATTTTCAAGAAGTGCTTGAGCGAACTTTGAAAGAGTTTGGCGAGGAAGGCGACTAACATAAACATGTATGTAGGTTTGCTCACAGGTCGTCCTGAAGAGGAGATGCCCAGTTCTTCGGGTGATCTTCTTCCCGAATCGTCTACCTGCACGAACAAGTTCGTAGGTAATGAAAGGCGTCGGCCAGGCCTTGTGGCTATCTATCTCCCTGCTCAAGGCATTGGGGAGCTGGCAGAGCGGCTTCAAGGAGCACGGCGGCGCTTCGAATGTGGAAGATATCGGCCTGCCGTCAAAGGCGCCGGGAGGCTCGGGCCGTGGTAAAGACGCTGTACACGGTTGTTGACCCAAACCACATGGCCGAGGTCGGACCTGTGGGGCCTGATGGGAAGGAGATCCCTGTAAGCTTAGTGTAGAATTGGCCGCCAAGTATTCCCAGCAAGATTGTAAATTAGATAGCCTATTAGATGGCATTGAGGAGGAATACAATGAGTCGAGTTGACTATGTAATTAAATATGACATGAAAAAAATGTCTTCTAGCCGGATTGTAGATCGTTTGTCATAGCGGACCTTTTCGCTTCGACCTCAGGACCCAATAGTCCGGAGTGTGTCCGAATACCTTCGCGGTTATATAAGAACCGGGGTATGCATGGAGACAAGGCGTGGGGTCATTATTGCTGTATCGCATAAGTGCCCAACTAGTTATGTTATATTACATGGATTGTAAGAAACATCTTCCGTGGAGAATAGTTCATTAAGGGTTCCTTTCGCTAGGATGCATGCCCTAAAGTGCATGTCAAAACTGCTAGGAAAGCAGAAAATCATCTGGGGCGGATGGGTAAATAGTTAAAAATCGTCTTTCAGTTCACCGATCGAATATTCCCTTAAGAACGCTAGCTTTGGCTTTACCGGTCTGAGGTACACATCCGCTGACCGGTAGCAATAACAATCGTAGAGGTGCTCCTTTACCACCTAGCCGAACAATCAGGAACGTAGGGGTAAGCACAGGAGCCAGGCAACCCAGCTTGGCCAAAACTTAAGTCATATCGATGCATATAATGGTGAATAAAAGGTACATGCGGAAGTTTGACACATGTGTTGGGCATGAAGCTCAGATAAATAAGCTTCATTAAAGAAGCCCCTGTGTATAATGAGCGCGACGGCGCGTCAAGTATGTGCGACCAAAGCGCAAACGAGCCTCTAAAGGCGTCAAGAAGACGGAGGAAGGACTGAAATAAAAGACAGCAAAAATAGAAAATGTGGACGGAGGAAGGAGACGAACTTGGAGTCCGCGCTTAGCGCGAGAATCTTCGTGAGCGGGCTGCGCTCCATGGGTTCGGCTCGAGTCGGTTATCCGATGTGCTTCGCAGACGGTAGGCTCCGCCGGTCAGGACCTGGTCGATGATGAAGGGACCTTCCCATTTGGGCTTGAGTTTGTCCTTTTTCTTGTCCGGCAGGCGTAGAACTAGTTCGCCAACGTTGTAAGGTTTGGCCCGTACTTCCCTGCTTTGATATCTTCGAGCCTGCTGTTGATAAAATGTGGAACGAGCTTTTGCCACGTCGCGCTCCTCCTCCAATGCGTCCAAACTGTCCTGCCGATCGAGCTCGGCTTCTCTTTCTTCATACATGCGCACGCGAGGTGGGTCATGAATTATGTCGCAGGGCAAGACTGCCTCTGTGCCGTACACCATAAAAAATGGTGTGCATACGGTAGTACGATTCGGCGTGGTCCGTAGCCCCCAGAGTACGGAGTCGAGCTCCTCAACCCAGTGCGTTAGATTCCTTGAGGGACCGCACTAGTCTTGGTTTAATGCCGCTCAAGATTAGACCATTTGCTCGCTCGACTTGACCGTTGGTTTGAGGGTGATAGACTGAGGCGTAATTGATCTTGATGCCCATGTTTTTGCACCATAATTTGACCTCATCGGCCGTGAAGTTGGTGCCGTTATCAGTGATGATACTGTGGGGGATGCCGTAACGGTGCACTACCCCTGATATGAAGTCTATCACCGGTCCGGATTCGGCCGTTTTAACAGGCTTGGCCTCTATCCATTTGGTGAATTTATTCACCATGACCAATAGGTATTTTTGCTTGTGGGTTCCTCCCTTAAGGGGTCCAACCATGTCAAGCCCCCAGACTGCGAACGGCCAGGTGATGGGTATAGTTTTGAGGGCGGTGGGTGGCATGTGGCTTTGGTTAGCAAAAAGCTGGCAACCGACGCGTCGTTGGACTAAATCCTGTGCATCTGCCCGGGCCGTCGGCCAATAAAATCCTGTACGGAAGGCCTTACCTACAAGGGCCCGTGCTGCGGCGTGGTGCCCACCCAGTCCGACATGGATTTCAGCCAGGAGGTTTCGCCCTTCCTCTTCGGAGATACACCTTTGAAGGACTCCTGTTGTGCTTTTCTTATGGAGCTCTCCCTCATGGACTTTATAGGCTTTAGATTGCCGTACTATGCAGCGAGCCTCATTTTGGTCTTCGGGGAGTTCCTGCCTAGTTAGGTAGGCTAGGAATGGTTTCGTCCACGGGGCGATAACGGCCATTATTCCGTGGGCGGAGGGTGTTATCTCGGTGGCAGAGCCTCCGACTGTGTCAGAGTGTTCGGAGTCAGGCAGTGCGGTTGGGTCCGGATTGTTATTTCCGGACTCCCCTTCCCATAGTACGGATGGCTTGAACAGCCGTTCCAGGAAATTGTTGAGATCGCTTGATTCCTCATTTGATACTCTGGCACTGATGATACAAGAACGTGCTGACTACAAGTCACTTGATCCCGCTGATATCCTTGAGAGGCTAAATACTCATGAGTTCTAGCTTGCTGAAAAGAGAGATCTCTATGGTTCTAGCTATGGCAAATCATGTGCCCTGAAGGCCAAGGTTGTGTCTGAATCTGAATGTGAAGACTCTGGTAGTAGCCTTGGTGATCCTGAAGAATTGAGCCAGGAGCTAGCACTGCTCGTGAAGAAGTTCCAAAAGTTCTCAAGACGTACTCGCTTTGGAAAATCCTCAAGGAGCAGTGATTCCTCATCCAGTGACTATAAGAGAAGGCTATGTCACAAATGCAAGAAACCTGGTCACTATATTCAAGATTGTCCTCAGTGGGAAAAGGAATTAAAGAAGAAGAAATACAAGGATTACAGTTCTGATGACGCTAAGAAGAAGAAGAAATCGTCGAAATCTTCATCATCAAAATCCTCAAAGTCTTCATCTCACAAGAAGAGCAGCTCCAAGAAGTTTCGGACATTCATTGGCAAGGAAATGGACTCTGAAGCTGAATCTGAGGAACATGAGGAAGAGGAGGCATCGAGGAGTCCGAGTCCGTGTGGCGAGTCCTGCTCTCGCATCGCATTAATCGGCAAGTCCATCTTCAACTCAAGAAAATGACCTCACCGACAAAGTGATGAAGATAGTGATGACTACACTCCCACCTATTGCTTCATGGCAAAGGGTGCCAAGGTACTCAAATATACCTCCTCTGAATCTAGTGAAAATGAATCTGATGAAGATCTCAAGCCCAGCTACTCTAAACTTGCTAAGATTGCTGTAAAACAACAAAGGGCTTTTGAAAAGGTTCAAAACATGCTATATAAAAGTGATGATATGTTGGGTGAAGAAATGGATCGCACTAAAGCCCTGACTGAAAATCTTCAGAGACTTCAGTCTAGGTTTGACAGCCTTCAAGGTCATCATAACACTCTCTTGTCAGATCATGAGAAGCTTTCTTATGACTTTCTTCAAAGAAAGCAAGATCTTGAGAAGCTAAGAGTGAGTTATGAAGATCTTGAGAAGGTGCGTGATTCATTACTTGCTCAACAAATCAGCGCTTCTCAGGAAGAATTTATTCCTCCGTGCTTAAAGTGAATTGAACGTGAATCTGCTAATTCTTCACCTGAATGTTCAAATGCTTCAACTATTACAAATTCTTCACATGTCCCTGTTTTCACTAATTCCTCATCTGAGGACATTGCTAGTATCACGGACGATGCAGGGCCGAAGGAATTGTACATGACAGGCATGTACAAAAGCCTCAAAGGGCATCAGACTCTTTGTGATGTGCTTAAAAAGCAGATCCTCAACAGGAACCCTAGGAAAGAGGGTATTGCCTTTGAGAGGAAACTCAATGCTGATGGAACATATTGGAAGCCCGAGCAGTACCCCAAAACCTCATGGGTTGCTGCAAAGGGACCACCAATTGATCCATCTAACTTATCTGGCTTTACATGTGAATCTCCTCATTCTTCTGATGAGTCATTTGACTCCAACTATAAACTATTCAAAAATCAGAATGGTGAAGTATTTGCTAGATATGTTGGCACTAACTGCAGGAACGGTTCTCCTATGAAGAAAATCTGGGTTCCCAAGAAGTTCCTTGAAAGTCTTCAGGTGAATGTCCTCATGACACCGCTTGTGAAGAATAGGAACCCCAGATCAAACTCTTCATATGGACCAAATTCTTCATATGGATCGAAGTCCTCATACGGACCAAATTCCTCACGTGGATCAAATTCCTCAAAAGGATCAAAGTCCTCATATGATTATCATCGTGCTAACAACTCTGCTTTGCAGGTAGAGCTAAGGGCTATGAATATGTGCATTATTCTTCAAACCAATATGTTCATAAGTCCTCGAAGAATTTCTCTGCTTATTCATATGCTTACCCTAACCCCTTTTATGTGAAAGAAATGGATTGGCCTCTATGCCACCATTCTCATATGGAGCTCGCAGAGTGATGAACTCTTTGCCACCCCTTCAGATGTGGGTGGTGAAGAAAAAGAACTAATTTCCTCTGCAGGGTCAGGTCTCCAGACGTGCTCTAATGTCTGAAGAATTTGCTGGGGACCTGACAACATTTCCTGAAAGGACGCAGGCTAATCACGAAGAAATGAACTTTCATTTCACACGTCCTCATACTGCTATATCTGTTTTACTGCTTGATGAAATTCATCTGATGAAATTGATATCATATTCTTCACTAATGAAGTATATGAGATTGTAAGTTGCACTCATTCATCTGCAAGATGATCAACCAAAAGCCAATGAGTGGGTCCTCGATAGTGGATGTACAAATCACATGACTGGTGACAAGAACCTATTGATTGATGCTCCCTTATCACCGTCACATCTGAAGCATATCATCTTTGCTGACAAAGCCAAAAGTCAGGTATTGGGTCTTGGTAAGGTTGCGATCTCTAAGGACATACACATGGACAAAGTCATGCTTGTTGAGTCCTTAGGATACAACCTTATGTCAGTCTCAATGCTTTGTGATCTTGATATAGTTGTTGTCTTTGGAAAGTATCGTTGTGTTGTGATTATGGAAGCTGACAATTCCAAAGTCTTCGAAGGCTTTAGGAGAGGAGACTTGTATATTGTTGATTTCTCTATAGGACCACAACCAGCCGTGTGCCTACTTGCAAAAGCTTCAGAAGGCTGGCTATGGCATCGACGACTTGGTCACGCAGGCATGAGAAATTTGCACACGCTTGCGAAGAAGAAGCATGTCATTGGCATTGAAAATGTCAAATTCCTCAAGGATCACTTGTGTGGAGCCTGTGAAGCTGGAAAAATGACCAAGGCCAAGCATCCAGCGAAGACTATCATGACCACTACTCGTCCATTCGAATTGCTTCACATGGCCTCTTTGGTCCTAATCATTACTCAGCAGTCACTAATGATGCATCTCTATATGGCTTTGTTATTGTTGATGATTACTCTCGTTACACATGGGTACACATTGTCACTTACAAACATGAAGTGCAGGAAGTCTTCAAACGATTTTCCTCGAGGGCTTCAACCAACTTTGGTGTGAAGATCAGGCACATCAGGAGTGACAATGGAACTGAGTTCAAGAACTCCGGTCTTGATGACTATCTTGATGAACTTGGTATTACTCATGAGTTATCTACTCCCTATACTCCTCAGCAAATGGCGTCGTGGAGCGCAAGAACAGAACTCTTGTTGAGATGGCTGGCACTATGCTTGATGAATACAAAATGCCTCGTCGTTTTGGATTGATGCAATTGATACCGCGTGCCACATCATCAACAGTATATCTTCACAAATTCTTCAAGAAGACTGCCTATGAACTCCTCAACGACAAGAAACCCAATGTGAGTTATTTCAAAGTCTTGATTGCTAAATGCTGGATTAGAGATCCTCATCACGATGCTAAATTTGCACGAAAGCACATGAAGGTTTTATGCTTGGTTATGGAAGGACTCACGACACCTACTGAGTCTTCAACAATGTTCTTTACAAGATTGTTGAAACTGTAGATGTGCGGTTTGATGAAACTAATGGCTCGCAAAGAGAGCACCTACCTTTTGTGATATATGAACCAGCACCTGAGGAATCTATCAAGTTCAAGGCAACTGAGGACGTAATTCCTACTGAAGAATCTGCTGAAGAATTCATTCCTGAACGCGAAGAAGTCGAGCTGATGCACCTGAAGATAATGCTGAAGAAAATGGTGCTGAAGAAAACGTTGATCAAATTCCTCGACGACAACCAGCTCATCCTCGCGTTGCAAAAGAAGTGCAAGTTGACAGGATCATCGATGACATTGAAGCACCAGGTCCTCTCACACGCTCAAAAGCTTCACATTTAACTAACTTTTGTGGGCACTATGCTTTTGTCTCTATCACAGAGCCCACTAAGGTAGATGAAGCATTTCTGGAGCCTGAGTGGATTCAGGCCATGCAAGAAGAATTACATCAGTTCGAGCTCAACAATGTCTGGGAACTGGTCAAACGTCCAGATCCTCGCAAGCATAATATCATTGGCACAAAGTGGATCTACCGCAACAAGCAAGATGAAAATGGCCTTGTGGTGAGGAATAAGGCACGACTTGTAGCTCAAGGCTACACACAGGTTGAAGGAATTGATTTCGATGAAACTTTTGCACCTTTTGCTAGACTTGAGGCTATTCGCATATTACTTGCTTATGCTAACCATCATAATATCACTTTATATCAAATGGATGTGAAAAGTGCATTCCTCAATGGTAAGCTTGAGGAAGAAGTATATGTTGCTCAACCCCCAGGTTTTGAAGATCCAAAGAATCCCGACAAAGTCTTCAGACTCAACAAGGCCCTCTATGGCCTCAAGCAGCCCCTCGGGAGTGGTCTTCAAATTCGTCAACAACACAATGGCATATTCATATCTCAGGAGAAATACCTCAAAGATGTTCTGAAGAAATTCGGCATGCAAGATTGCAAAGGCGTCAAAATTCCTATGCCCACAAATGGCCATCTATGCAATCGATGAAAATGGTATTGACTTGATCACAAGGTATACCGCTCCATGATTGGTTCTTTATTGTACTTATGTGCATCTAGGCCAGATATAATGCTTAGTGTTTGCATGTGTGCCCGATTTCAAGCTACACCAAGGAATCACACCATAAGGTGTGAAGCATATTCTTGATATCTAGCTCACACACCAACACTAGGATTATGGTACCCAAGGGCTCTACTTTTGATCTCATTGGATATTCGACTCGACTATGCTTTGGTGATCGTGTGGACCGCAAGTCAACATCTGATACTTGTCATTTCCTCGGACGATCTTTGGTCTGTTGTTCCTCGAAGAAACAGAACTGCGTATCACTGTCTACTGCGGAAGCTGAATACATTGCTGCTGGATCTTGCTGTGCTCAATAGTTGTGGATGAAGCAAAATCTCAAGGACTACGGCATCAACGTGAAGAATGTGCCTCTCTACTGTGACAATGAGAGTGCCATCAAGATTGCTCACAACCCATTTCAGCACTCGAAGACAAAGCACATTCAGATTCATCATCATTTTCTTCGTGATCATGTGTTGAAGGGCGACATCTCCATCGAGCATGTGAAGACTGAAGAACAGCTAGCCGATATCTTCACAAAGCCCTTGGATGAGAAGAGATTTAGCAAGTTGCGGTGTGAGCTAAATATCTTAGAATCTTCGAATGTTCTTTGAAAAGGACACACATCCTGACACTTATGCAAAATTGATGACTTAGATGTGCAACACATGAAGAAACGTTTTTCTTCAATCAATGAAGAATAACACTCTAAGTGTGAATAAATTAATGAAGAATTTGATTCTCAGAACCCTACGACAATTACACGCGGTGTCTGAAATCATCATTCTTACACGGTGGGTCACGCCACCACCAAAGTTGAAAATCTTCATTTTGAGTTTTTTCTCAGTTTCGAAATTCTTCAGTTTTTCAAATTCTTCAACTTTGCAAAATCTTCACTATTTTCGTTATCTTTCTTCATTGGCTATATATATATTTATGTCCTCTACAGCATTCACTTATGGCTATTTCCTCAAGTTGCATTTTCTGCTAAGTGAATGTGATCGGACCCTTTCCCCTTTATGCTATACTCAACCCAATCTATTCACAAATTCTTCATGTGCGTTCTATTTGAAACTCGTTCAAAATCTTCACTGTGTCCTTGTCAGCAGAAGAAATTGCGAACGGAACTTTTAACTTATCTTATCCAAATTTTTGGCTTTGCAGCTCAATCCGTTCCGCTTCCTACGATAGACTTATCTATTCACCCACGATCTAACACGATCTCCACTTTTCAGTATGTGGGTGACACATGTCAAGAAAATGAGAAGGGTCAGGGGCACGTTCGTCCATAATCTTCGGGCGGACAGTTTTTCACCGTGGCTATATATACCCCCTCTCCCCTTCCTCACTTCCTTTACTCTGCTCGACCGCTCTCTCTCTCTCTCTCTCTCTCTCTCGCTCGAGCTTCTCAAACCCTAGCGCCGCCGTTACTTCATCATCGCCGGTGAGGAAGAGCTTCACTGCCTCGACCTCGTCGCCGTCGTACTCGCGTCGACCGCGGAAATCTTCACTCCGCCGCCGCCGTAGCTGTCTTCCTCCACCAAGTTAGGGCGTGGAAGATCTGAACTGACGAACTTCTAATCTACACTTCCCAGTTCGTCGTGTTCTTCAGTTCAGGTAATTAAAAGTTACTTTTATTGCTCGCTTTGATTCTCAAGCCTTCCTGAAAATCTTCAAAGGTGTTTATTCATCAAATCTTCACACATATGAACACCTCAAACGTAATATGCTCTTGATTTGTTTCTCTAAGCAATGATTTTTCTTCAAGATTCCTCAATTTTGTGGATCCTTGATCTATACAACTCTGGAACCTAAGACAAAGAACGCTTAGTGAAATTCTTCAAGGCTCATCCGTCAAATTCCTCAAACTTGTTCTTTTGAAAAACCTTACGAGAAGCATATGACCTCTCCAAATTCCTCGCAACTATACTCTATTCACAGGTACTCATGTCCGCTGCTGAATCACTAGGTTCTCATCAACTTAACTCATTTGCAGCATTCCTCGAAGAAAACTTGCATACTTCTTCAGAGAATTCGATTGTTCAAGTACCTCTGTTGAATAATATGGCAGAAGGAAAGAAGCCACAGAAAGGAGGAAAGAGGCCTGAGGTCATGACTGCTTTTGAGATACCTGAGGACATCTATGCTGACTATTGCACACCTGATGAAGCCAAGTTTGGCAAGGAAAACAAAAATCAGTGCAAGGTGCGCATTCAGAGGATTGAAAGGAGATGGGCAAGGGAATGGAGGGAGTACAGGTATGTTACTCCAAAGTACATGAAGAAATTCGCACTGAATCCTCCATGCCCAAGAGCTCCATTGGCTTTTTGGCCAAGAAGTCGACCCCACCAAACATCAAGCGTGGTGAGGATTTTCTGAAGAATGGGCCAAGCGCCAAGCCAAGTTGGCGAGACAAGCCAAAGAAGCGGTGAGGAAATTCAATGAAGACTCACATCGCTGCTGCTGCCACTGAGGCACCTGTCAAGCCCAGAAAATCAATGGCAAAGAAGCCAACGCATAAGCCAAGTGCTTCACCAACAGTGCCCTCACGGCCAAAATCCTCAGCAATGCCCTCACGGCCAGAATCTTCAATGCCCTCACGGCCTGTTCCTCATGCTGCTCCTGCTCCTCCAAAATCCTCAGCTCCTCCTCCAAAGTCCTAAGCTGCTCCGGCAAAGTCCTCAGCACCTGTGCATCTGGCCACGTGCCAAAGGACTGCAGGCATCTCTATTGCCTCTGGTGTCTCAGCAAGTTCCTCAGCTGCACCAAATTCTTCATCAGGCCCCACTCTGCTGAAGAAAAAGGCAACTGCTGGACGAGGTCCTTGGCCAAGTCCGAAGAAGAAACAGGTTGCCTTCCTAGTGTCATCTGACGATGAAGCTGATGATGATGGACTTGCAGAAATCATCAGAGACCGACAAGAAAGGGCCGATAGAGCCAAAGGCACACATCTGCCACTGCTTTTGGATCCAAGGGCGATCCTCGAGTACATTGATCTCTGGCACAAGGATCCAGAGACACCTATGCCTGATTTTCATTTGACTCCTGGACAAAGTCACATGCTGACCCATTTCATCTCTGCAGAGAAATGGAAATTTGAGAAGGCAAGGCAGATCAAGAAGGCTCAGTTCAGGAAAGAGAAGTTCCTGTGGAAAAACATTGTCAGAATGACAACTGAGGAACTCCTCAAGATCCAGTCTGAAATCAAAGCTCTCAGTGATGACTTTGATGCCTATTATGCTGATTGGCAAGGAGCCAAAGTCAGATTTTTCAATCTGACAAAGAAGTTCACAAATGTTGCAGCCCCAACGCAACAAGAAATTCCTCAGTGGAGTCTCGCTCAGCCTCTTTGAAGAACATGCCAAGATCACGATGATTTTCAACTCTTTGAAGACAATGCTAGTTCCAGGCTGATGACTCCATTCCAGCCGCCGAAGAAATTGCCAGGGCATCCACTAGTGGTGCGCCTGAAGAAACAGAAGAAGTCAGGGCAACTGCATCAGTTGCACCTGAGGAAATTCAAACAGATTCCTCAGCTCCTCCTGCGCCTACACCAACTCCTATCCTTCCATCTGGATCAGATGTGAAGAAGACCAAGGCTGCAGAGCGAGCTGCAGTGAAGAAAAGGAAAGCATCAAGCTGCTTGAATCTTCACTCAAAGAAGATGAAGCCTATGACAAGCTCTTTTGAAAATCCGATTGATGTTGTTCCAATTTCCTCCATTCCATCAAAGGACCTTGTTCCTTTTGGTGAAGAATATGAGATCCCTAGCGGATCTGATGAAGAAAATCATTATGTTGCTTCGTCAGAGCAGATTGATGAAGAAATTGAAGTGGATGCGACCCCTTCTACTCCTGTCATTTTGTGGGGATCCCGACTCATAAGTCGTGATCACCGAATGCACGTGTACAGTGATCCCAGAGATCAATGCTCACTGAACACACAGAAGCTGAATAACAAGAGTCTTACATCCATACATACCGTCTGACACAAATTATGACCATTATGGTCAAGCCTTACATTGATAAAGCCTTAAGGGCTGAACATCAAATGAAACACAAGCAGCGGAAATCTTCGTTGATAAGTAGAACCCATGCCATCTGCCTTAACCCTACGGGCATTACTTGGGAAGCGTCCTAGTTCGCATGTTCGTCTCCATAGAACTCTTCTTCGAACTCCGGTTCTTCCATGCCTGGCCAATTAAATAACCAGTGGCAAGCCAATGAGTACTTTGAATGTACTCGCAAGCAACCCATGTTTTGGTTCCAAATATAACAATGCATGATATAGGTAAATTTTGTAGAAAGCTAGTTTTGAGTGCAATGACATGTTTAACAAATTGCAAGACATGCATCAGGCGAATTCAAGTAACCCTGAGGACAGGTTGCAGATATCAACATAAATAGAGTGGGCACCAACCCAACTCAATCATGTCAAGTCCTTGGACTTGACCCATGTAGAACTTCCCACTTATCCAAACACACACA
Organism: Aegilops longissima; assembly: GCA_021605205.1. NCBI lineage: Eukaryota > Viridiplantae > Streptophyta > Magnoliopsida > Poales > Poaceae > Aegilops > Aegilops longissima. The sequence goes on from CM038677.1 coordinate 312,935,824, forward strand.
CTGGTTTGTAAACATGTGGACGTAGCCCAAGAGCGGTTACCCAACTGTCCTTGACCGTGGAGACGGCTATTCGAATAGTTTTACACTCTGCAGAGGTTGCACACTTTACCCACAAGATCCGGGGAACTTCCATGTCATCCACGACCCGTGGTACCTCAAGTACCAGGGGTAAGCACCCGATCACTATCTTTCCCTAGACGACACTAACATGGAGTCCACTCGATTGGTAGTAATCCCCGTGCCCAACATTTCACGACTTAAAATTGTGGAGCCTTGCTCCCATATTCATCACATACCACTGCACGGGTACCAACGGTGTGTCGGTGCCCCATAAAAATGTTCTTGGCACGCCCTACGGCACGACCCGTCGAGAGAGAGCACCAACTCTCCCCGTCACTAGTAATGGGGCTCCAAGCTAGTATCGGCCTAGGTAATTAATAATGCCCTTTCCCATACAAGGGTAGAGTGGTTGCGCATGTAAGGTTGGAATAACGGTCGCAACTTAAACCAATCCGTTTTGAAGACAACACACCCTTGCCTCGGTACACCACTTCGTCATCAAGTGGCTACCCAACTCATCATCTCCCCCGGGCATAAGTGGCACCCGATGGGGGGTTTTCGAAAAGTCTTTTGAAATGATTTTGTCTCCATCACCATGCATACACCGTCCCAGTTGCGTAGCATCTACTTTAGCATCCTTTCTACTCCCACCGTCATAACCCTCATAAGGAGGTAGGGTCATGCACAATGCAAGTATCAATGAGGAAGTACAGAGGCAACCAACCAACATTGTTTACCATCTCATCATGATTCCGATGCAACAATAATAAGTGATATATGACATCCATAAAAAGGGTTTCATGGACATGGTCAAAGGGCTGCTTGCCTGGTTCATCTGAGTCTTGAAATCTTCTGGTCCTTCTCCATGTACTCCGTCTACTTCGTCAACTAACGTCGGAAACAATCACAATAAGCAACACAACAAGGCAGGAAATATAAGTGCTCCAAAAATATTAATTTGATTTTTCTAGGACATCTCTGGTTATATGAAAAATAACCAGAGTGGTTTCATTGGAATTGGATCAGTGGATATCTCTGAACATTTCAATATGATGGAATCAAGGGGTTTATGGATTTGCAAGAAGTCTACAGAAATATATTTTTGAAAAATGAGCAAAGGCACCCATTTAGCAAACCATGATTTTAGAAGCATCTAGGAGTTGGTTTCACTGGATTTGGAGTTCAAATGAATTTCCTATGAATTTACAAAGTTGACAAATATGAAGAAATGGCTCATTGTTTTATGTGGTACATAAAGTATTAAGAAAAATGTTCATAAACTAAGATATGAACTTAGAAACATCTAGGAATTTGAATCATGGCATTTGGATCAAATTTGAGCCCTCTGTGATTTTCTAAAGTTCATCACAGAAGTAAGAAAAATAGGATCTGATAAATATTTGTGAAGAAAAGTTCTCTGGAAAAATGTGCATGTTGCACCACCAGGTAGATCATGATTTATAGAGTCACTAGAAATTTGAATCATCAAATTTGGAGTCCATTGGAATTGTTTCTGGATTTTACAAGTTTCTGGAAAAAGAAAAAAATAGAAATAAGGCTTTAACCTTATCCTGCGCACGGGCGACAGATAGACCGTGGGCCGGCCCAGCGGCTCGGCCACGCGGACGACAGGCGACGTCGAAGGCGTCTTTGCCGAAACCGTTTCCACTTAAATGGTGGGGGCCCGCCCACTGGGTCGCTGACGCGCGGGCCCCAGCTGCAGGTCACCTTCAACCTCCAGCAGCGCTCCGGCTGGGAGGAGAAACTCCCCCGGCGATTGCCGGGCTCTGAGTGTCTCCGCGACGCCCCCCACCGGCGTGCTTTCGAGGAGGCGCGCGCACCATCCATGTGCTGCACGACGCCGTGGAGGGCTGCAGCAGCGATGGCCTGGTGGCCGCGAAGGAAGCTGTCGGCCATCTTGACCCACGGCGTGGCGTTCTCCTGGGATGAGCAGCGGTGATGGAGGGCCTCGAGGTGGTGGTATGAGGTGCAGGAGTGGCTAGGGAGAGAGGAGAGGTTGGGATAGCCGGATTTAGGGCGAACCTGACGGCGGCGGCCGGCCATTGTGATGGATGGAGGGCACGGGGAGAGGGGTGAGTTGGTCCAGGGGTCTCTGGGAGGGAGAGAGAGGCAAAGGAGTCGAGAGGGGGTTCGGGGGTGTCCTTAAATAGCCGACCCGTAGCTCACCGTGGACGCGGCGCACGGGTGGCCGCGGCAACGGCTCGGGAGGCCAGGAGGGAGGGAGAGGAGCTGTCTACGGTGTTCGTGGGAGTCGCAGAGGGTGCAGGAAGAGAGAGAGGGAGCGGGCGAGGCCACAGTGCTTTCGCAGCGTCTGGCCGGGCATTAGCGAGTCAGGCGGCTCTAGGCACGCGCCACAGGGGGTGAGAGAGAGAGGGAAAGGAGGGGGCCTGCACGGTGGCGTGTTGCGGACGTCGAGGCACCTCGACTGGCGCAAGGGGGAGGCTCGAGGTGGCCGGGGGACGCGGCGTCAACGGTCGGGAGCACGCTGATGTGCTGCAGAGCACGCAAATGGCCGGCACCCGCGGCTTTTCCTCGCGTCCTCACGCTCCCACTTGTGTCTGGCGTGTGTAGGAGGAATAAACAAGAGGGGTGGAGGCTTTGGATACTCTGGGACTTGGCAGGAGTGATAGAGAGGTGAGAAAGGGAGGGGAAAGTGGCTATCCAGAGAAGAAAAATGGGTCCCTGTCCCCCTTCATCATTGCCTCTCGGGCAGGGAAGCACACCAGAGGTAGAGGGGGATTAGGAGGGGCTGTGGTAAAAAGGAGGGCTCAAGAAAACATACATTTTAAATTTCTGCCAGTAGGTGTTTGATGTAGGTTTGGGCAGGAAGATGAACTCCTCTTGTCATGAGGCTTGACAGGGTCAAATGGCACATGTAATTAGGGCCTTCCTCCCATTTTGAGCTCATTTGGGCAAAGTTGCCAATGCAACTTTTGTAAACCCTAGAAATTAGCAGAAATGGACTTGTGTAGATTTAGTTGAGCAAATCACTTCTCCTTGATGCACCACTTGGTGTGGTGGCCTTATTTGGTCATGGGATCCTGCTCACAAAAGTTGGAATCAAGGAGAGAAAGTTGGTAATATAGAATTGTTCAGATTTGAATCTGGTCAGAGAGGGTTTTGGGGCTCTTTGATCAAGTTAACTTGTTCTCCAACTTGTGCCATTTGGTCTAGGTGAACTATCAGACCACTTGAGCATGTTTACTAGGTTTGAGAACATTTGGACATGTTTGGCAATGTAAAGTTGCTCAAACTTCAAAATGGACAGAAATGGTTTTGGGGGGTTTCATGGGGTTATACTATTCTCCATGATATGATACTTGTCCAGATCATCAAACATGTCATACATGACATTCTAGAATTTTCTTGGAATTTTTGGAGAATATTTCCTTTGTAAATATTTCAAAAGCTTGAAATATCCAGAAAGGGTTTTTGAGGGATTTGACCAATATTTTTGAACATGACCATGTGTTGAAACTCCTATATATGGGAAATATATGTCCACTGAGTTTCTCTAAATTTTCACAAATATTTTTAAAGCATAGAAATAATTTTAACCTATTAAATACCATTTCTGGCCTTAAGAAAAAGCTTTTAAATAAAATAGTAAAATAACTTTTAAAATCATATTTTTATGGTTTCTGGGTATCCTATATCTAATAGGAGTGAAATATATTTTTGGAAAGATTTTTGCTGCCCTTAATTAAGTACTTGCAGTGCAAACCTCAATTCAGGGGTTTTTGGAAAACTAAATTTTGAAAATACTTTTTGGCCAAATTATTTTTGTAGGAAATTATTTTTATATCCTATACACATGGCATGATCATTGGGCAGAAGTTTTGGAGCAAGGGGATGAAGTATAAGAGCTGGAGCATTTATTTGATTTTTAGAGCACTTGCAAACAGCAGACAAAAATCAAATCAAGCAAAGTCCAAAACACATAAAAGTTTTTGTCAGACCATATTTTATCATGATTGTTAGCTTAAGTGTAGTGGCATGAAAATCAGGGTGTGACACATTTCCTCGCCAATGCCTCAGTTCACAGCTGAAGAGGCTGGCGTTGAAGAAATTGAAGAAGATGTGTGTCAGGACCCCGATCCTAAGTCACACCGATCTAGCATGTAACACATCATATCACTTTGCGGCCTCACGCACGGTATTCCCACGGGTGTCGCCTAAACATGGCCCGGGACCGTTTGCGTCTTTTGGCTCACGTATATGATAGTGTCGCTAGCATCCATATGACGAAGAACCCGGGCCGACATGGCTAGTCGTGAACCCAAAGCGGCGCTAACCCATGGGGACAGGCATACATGAATCACATCGAGCATGTCGGTCATCAACGTATGTATTCGGGCTGTAGCTTTGGGCTATGAGGACTCCGGTATCCCGGCTGTAGCAGGCTAAGCAGGACTCGAATAACACCGAGTGACATTTCCCGAAGGAACGGACATAGGAGCGAAGTGAAACACATGCCGCCCGATCAAGTGTCCAAGCGGTAGTCTTTGGGCTAGCGAGGACTCCGTGAACCGGGCTGTAGCGGACTACTATCGCTCAGAAGCACGAGACTACATTTCCCCATATGAGAGGCTGCCAAGGATAAACAACTAGTTTGTCGGATCCCACACATACCAAGCATTTCAAACATACACACATTATGCTCAATATGCGTAGATACAACATGGCATCACAACATAACTCTATGACTCAAAATATTATTCATTAGGCTCCGAAGAGCGAGATATTACAAACATGGGTCTCATGACCCAACACTCAGAGCATACAAGTCAAAACACAAGCGGAAGCTAAACATGTGCAGAGTGCAGACAACTATAAGCGGAAAAAGGCTGAGAAGCGACTATCTACCGAGATCCTGCCGAGGCACAAGATCGTAGCTGAGGTAACAAGCTAAGCGTCGAAGTCCAAGCGGAACTACTAAGCGAGACCAGCGTCTCTCGCAAAACATAAAATAAGCAAGCGTGAGTACAATTGTACTCAGCAAGACTTACATCAGAACTAACTACATATGCATCATTATCAAAAGGGGTGGTGGAGTTTGACCTGCAGCAAGCCAGCTTTGACTCGGTGGCTATTCTGAACTACATTGCAAGTAACTCTTTTGAGGTGGCGCTACGAGTCCACATATTCACCATATCAATACACCACTATGGACCCGCTCCCGTTTCCCTACGAGAACGCCATCCATAGCACTCACGCTTATCTTGCGCATTTTAGAGTATCCACTTTCACTTGTCTATGAACCGATATAGGCAACCCGAAGTCCTTCTCCGTGGACACGGCTATTCGAATAGATCATATTAAAACCCTGCGGGGTGTACTTCTTCATACGCTATCACCACTTACCGCCGTTTACACGACATGTACTCGGCAACCTTCAAGCGGAAGCCCAGCGTGGGTGTCGGCCACGGCCTACCTAAACACTCAAGTCCCTAGTCCGGGTTTATCGCCTATTCGGGTTCCATCCGCAGGAGTCCGGCCGAGGTTTCCCATACGGCCCCGAACGATGTGTGCAGGGTTCCGAGATACCAAACGGGCACTCGGTACACGACCCACGGTGCCTACCGCAACACAACCCACCCCTAAGGTCAGCGTTGCGTGCGGCATTTGACATGCTACAAACACGAAACTACTTGCAACTCCGGATGAGGACAAGGGTGGTCAAGAAGCGAGAGGGTCCATTGGTTTGGGCCCAATGCGTGGTAGTAACTGTTTCATGGATCACAAACACAGAACTCAGTTCTCGAGGATGGCTGCAATGAGACAACCCACCATGTACTCCTACATGGCCTCTCACCGCTACCTTTACCAAATCGTGTTCACCACACTTAGCTCACACTCAATAGGACATGTTCATAACAATTCCAATTCATTCCCGATGAATCAGACCCGACTCAACTCTAAGCAGTAGCAGGCATGACAAACAAGCATAAATGAGTAGGCACAACATGGCTCAAACAACTCCTACTCATGCTAGTGGGTTTCATCTAATTACTGTGGAATGACAGGTCATGCAAAGGATCAAGGGGTTCAGCTACCGCAGCAAGTAACACATGAGTCGTTGTTGTCCTAATGCAGTAAAATAGAGCAGGAGCGAGAGAGTGGGATTGTATCGGAATGAACAAGGGGGTTTTGCTTGCCTGGCACTTCTGAAGATAATATAATTCTTCATTGGTGTCATCGAACTCATCGTCAGTACATCGTCTACCGGGAGGGGATAATTAACGGCAACAAGAGAGAACACAATCAATGCAATGCACATTCACATGAATGACATGTCATATTAAGGTACTAAATTCACCTAATGCAATAATAATCAAAGTTAGTTGAAGTGGAATTCAAACAAGGTTGAACTCCAACTCCAAATGCTATTTCATAAATTACCCTAATCATGATTCATCCTATTCAGTGAGGTTAACTTGTTCAAACATGCATGATCATGGCATAAACAGATTCTTCATATTTTTCTGATCATTTTTCATATATAAATTATTTCAATCCGAGTTACGGTTGAATTTCTATGATTTATTGAAGTTTAGGGCATTTTCTGAAATTTCCTGAATTAAATTAAATCCAGAAAAAGAATATTACTGCGTCAGCATGACGTTGGCATGACGTCAGCAAGTCAACGGGTGCCCCAGGTCAAACCTGACCCGTGGGTCCCGAGTGTCAGTGTCTAGCTAACTAAGCTCGCTTAGTTAATACTAATCTAACCTAATTAGCCGGGCGGGGCCCGCATGTCAGTGAGGGAGAGGGGGAGGTCAAACCAGGCGGTGGGTCAACCCCGTCGGTCAGTGGTCGTGAGCGCGGCGTTTAGCCGCTTGGCGAGCCGACTGCGGCGCAAGTGAATTTTGCCATTCTGGCCACCAAATGGATCGGGAAAACATCTAGGAGGAGCCGGGGAGGCCAAGCTCTTGGTGGAGTGGGTTGAGCTCGGGCGGTCGGAATCGACACCGGCGACCAAATCAAAGCGGCCGGAGTTGGGTGTTCACGGTTTTGGTGCTACGGGCACGGCGGGGCAACGGCCTGGTGCTCGGCCTCCTGGGATCTCGGTGAGCACCGAGGTATGCTCAAAAGCAGGCGAGGGCTCTGTGGCCACGACAACGACATGGCATGGCGGCGGCGAGCTCTCGGTCCGCGGAAACAATGGCTAGAGCGGCCAATCGACATGGGAGGAAGAGGGAAGCGGTTCAGCGGCTCACCGTGAGTCCAGTGGCGCGAGGGCAGGGGGCGCTCTGTGGCGGTGAATCGAGCAGCAGCGGCCGTGGTGGGGAAGAAGCCGCAGCATCATCTTGGGGCATCCGGGCCCGGTGGGTCGGCGTAGAGGGCTTGGGGTCAGGCGGAGCTCGTGGCGTGTCGGAGAGGTAAGGGGAGGCGGTGGCGAGGGCAGCGAGGGGGCGGCGACAATGGCGCTCGGTCCCGGCGAGAGAGAGGCGGAGGAGAGAACACAGGAGAGGGAGAGAGCGAGGGGTCAGGGGTCGGGGAAGGCGTGGCGACACATGGGCGTCCGGGCGGCGGGACGCTTGCAGCCAGCAGGAGGTGGCGTCGGCATCGCGGCCGCCACGCCTCGCCTCTGCCTTACGGCAGAGGAAGGCGATGGCGGTGGGGGTAGGTGGGCTGGGCCAACCGGGCCGGCCCGGCCAGGGGGGAGGAGGTTGGGCGGTTGGGGCGCCGGTAGATGGGCTGCCGGGTAAGCGGGTAGTCCTTCTCTCTCTTTTTCTTTATTTCTGTTTTTTCTATTTTCTGCTTTGTTTTAGTTTAGTAAAATACTAAACCATTTAAATAAATCCTGAAAATAATTATGGGCATTAGCTGAATTATTACAGAGGCCCTTAACTACTTTCAAAATTGTTGGAGCATTTAAAATATTAATAGTTTTTTTTTAAATGCCCCAATTCAAATACAATATGGTTTATTCAAAAATCCAAAATGTCTTGGAAAAATATCCATCACCTCTGGATATGGTTTTCACCTTTTTCCATTAACCATGAACATTTTTGCAAACCACTTTGGGTTCTTTGAAGATATTTTTGAATTTGAACCTATTTGAATTGCTTTAGTGCTAGGGCTTGATCATCCCCATTTCAAGTTTCATGGAAATTAAACATGATGCATGGATGCAATGCTACTAGTTACAAGCAAGCTCTAGGGCTGTGACAATGTGGATATTGGAAGCACAACACCAGTGATGAACGATGACTTTTGGGACAGTCAGCATCCAAATTCCCCACTCTTCACTCCAATACAACAAATTCCTCAGTCCCCTGCACCAACGGTTCAAATGGGCTCTGAAGAAACTCATCCCACCTCGTCCGTGCATGAAGAAATTCCAGCCACTAGTGCTGAAGAACCTGCTGCTGCTGATCCTTTGAACACGCAGACTGCATATGAAGAGGAACCAGAAAATCCTCAGCCTGAAGAACCTGAGATTGTGATTCCTGAGGTAGTGATGCAACTCACTGACACTCCACTGCCAAAGCCAAAGAATCCATTCTCAACGAAGCAAAAGTTCAAGGCTGCAGATTTCTTCGGCGAGCATGTATTCTTCACTGACTACAACCCATATGACTCTGCTCGCATAAGGAAGAGGCGTTTCTGGACTGCTAGTCAAGTCAACTTCTATTCCTCTGTGCTATTCAACAAAGACAAAGTCTTCGATCATGCACATATTCCTCACGTGGACATGGAATCTCTGCCAGGCTTCGAGCCTGTCCTCAGTGTTCTTCACGATGTTGGGTTGCTGAATTTCTGCACTGACATCTGTGATTGGAATGAAGAACTTATTCTTCAATTCTATGCGACGCTGCACATCACCGGAGATTCTAAAGATGTGAACTCATGGGTACTGGACTGGATGATAGAAAATACTCACTACAAGGCACCAGCAACTGAATTGCTTCGTGCCCTCCCACTCAGTCCTCCCCTAGATGGTGCTCGTTGCATCTACAGCGAACCTGAGCTTACAAATCACAACATGCAAGTTCTGATGAAGCCTTTGAAGCCAGGGCAGGCCCCACGAACCAAATTCCTCGTCAAGGAATTACTATATGTGCCTCGGACTGTCTATCGCATTCTGATGAAGACAATGAGTCCTATCAAAGGCCACGACTCAAATGATGAAGAAGTCGTTGGCATCATGAAGAATATGCTTTTCAATATCATTCATGGCGTTCCCGTCAACTTCCATGATTTCTTCATGAGGACTCTGGCAAACATTGCTATGTCACCTTTTGAGCTGAAGCCTTATGCACCATGGATTATGAGGTTCATCAGGACAAGGTCTTCACTCAATTACAAGGTTGATACTCTGAACCACTGCAGCTACTTGCCTCCAACTGAAGTCCTCAAACGGACATTTTCCTCAGCTGATGACAAAGGCAAGGCAACTGCTGTGATAAATGAAGGCATTCGTCCATTGGATGGTCAATTTCACAAGGCTACATCCTACTCTACCAATGATGACTCTGCCACTCATGACTCTGTCGCCGATACCTCAGCCAAGCAAAGTCCTCAAGCCACAGCACCCAGGGTGATGACTGATCGTGAGTTACTCCTCAGTCTTCATCAGAAGGTTGATCGCAATCATAAATGGGTCAAGCGTCAGTTTGGTTCAATTCTTCACAACATGATCTCAACACACAATGCAGTGAAGCAAAACCAATACTACCTCCATGAAACCTTCAACCATACCTGGGTTGTTCTATCTCATCTCTACAGCGCAGAAGATCTAAAAAACATGGGTCGCCAAGAAGAATTTGACTGGTCTGCACCTCCACCGAAGAAATTCAAGAAGGTCAAGGTTCCTTCCTTGGTGGCCAGCTCCTATTCTTCATCGCGCGACACTGATGAAAATGAAGACTTGGACGACACTGCGGCAGGCCCTACTATGACAACCGACCCCGACAACACTGGCGCTCCTCCATCAACTTGATTTTCTTTAGGGGCGTTAGTCCTCAGTTTCGATCCTTTTGGTCATTCGATGACAAAGGGGGAGAAATTTGAGTTAGTCTTCAAGAGGGTCTATTATATGGGCGTTTTTTTTGCTAAGTTACAACTCTCGCTCTTCTGAAACTTTATTGGATCGAGTTGTAATCTTAAACCCGATGGTGCTCTGATACTTTCGATGTGTTCCTCTGCATGCTTATTCTTCGTTATGTGTTAATACACGCATGCTGAATTACATCAGTCACCATATTTCATCATGCATTTCAAATTCTTCATATTATATGTCAAATGCATGTATGAATTACAAGATATAGGGGGAGATCCCCATGATTCAACTCTTCAAATGTGCAATGCCTCAAAAGCAAATTCCTCACTATGCACATCTTCAGGGGTAGTTCTTCTATATCTTGCAATCAAATTCCTCAATATCAGTATTTACACTTCATATATTTATCCCCGTTGAAAACTTAACCTATATTGTCATCAATCACCAAAAAGGGGGAGATTGTAAGTGCATCTAGTGCCCCTTAGTGATTTTGGTGTATTGAAGACTTATAGGTTAAGGGACTAATGTGTTTATGAGTGCACACAGGTCTATAAGTCTATGAGGAGTTTGATATTTACAGAGAAAGTCGACCCCTAAAAATGAAGTTCTTCGACTGAAGACTTTGATATTCTGAAGACTTTCTGAAGACTTTGAAAGTGAAGAAATTGGTGTGACCTTGAAGACTTGGTATTCATTTGAGGAACATGAGGCGTGAAGAATTTTGTTTTCATAGTTTCGTTTTCACTTTCTTGAGTCATAGGAAACACCGTACTGTTAAAGGGGCTCGAGGAAATACTAAGGAAAAATTTCCATGTGATGCTCAACTCAAAATCCTACACCTACCAATCACTTCGAGTGAAGCCTTTGGAAATCTCATACATTTCAGTCAATTTCTTGATGTGAGACGAAGTTCTTCCGGTCATTTGAGAATTTATTCGACCGAGGATTTAGGAATTCGCCATGGATGGATTGCCTACAAATGAGGAACATGATAGCCCCGAGGAATTTGAAAGTCAAATTTCCGACCGTTCTTTGTGTTCTTGCGCCACCTGTTCCAAAATATCTTATCCACCTAACGGTCATATCATTGAAGGGCATTTATGTCTTATCATGTTGGGCTGCTCCCTAGGCTATAAATAGCCGCCCTACAACCACTAGCTGGTTGGCTGCTCGAGAAGAACTTGACACTTGTCATTTGAGAGCAACCCATCCTCCGAGGACTTTGAGCGAAAATCATCGAGTGAGGAAAACCCAAAACCAAACCCTACAAACCCAAAGTGATTGACCATCATCAAGAGATTGATCCTGCGTGGATCCGACGCTTGTTACCTTTGAAGACTGTGCTTCTTCCAGACGGTTAGGCGTCATGGTCTAGAGCATCCAAGAGGAATTGTGGATCGCCGAGTGACCAAGTATGTGAAGGTTTGGAAGTCGCTCAAGACTTACAACGAGTGATTGGACGAGGCAGGTGACCTTAGTTCAAGGAGAATACGGTGAGGACTTGGTGTCTGAGCTGCGTGCTCGGCGATCGGGTGTCGGGACTGTGTGTCCTCGAGTTTAAATACTCAGCCGCTACAACCAGACGTACAACTGAGACAGCAGTTGGAACTGGTCTACCAAATCATTGTCTTCACCAACCTTACTGGTTCCATTTCCTCAACTCATTCATTTCCTCATTACTTTGTTGAGTGGTTGTTCATATCTGTGTTTGAAGACTTTGACTGAAGACTTTCTCAATTTCCTCAGTTCAATTTCTTCAGTCTGTTTGTCTTCATCTTGTGTTATCCTGTGATTACGCTTTCTGTACTCTGTGATTGTCTTCATTTCATCATTTATGACCATGCCCGCATTCTGTTATGCTTACTTCTGAGTACTTATTCCGCTGCAAGTAGTTCTTCACTTAGGAATTTCCTCACCAGCAAATTCCTCAGTGAAGAATTCATAAAAATCGCCTATTCACCCCCCCCCCTCTAGTCGATATAACGCACTTTCACATCTCCATCTCCTCTAGGACGGTGTGGTACCTGGCCTCCGAGCCGCCAGGACACGCCGCATGTTGCGCTGATAGGCCAATGCCATGCTCGGCAAGCCGAAGGGCATGTGAACATAGCTGTGTGGCGGGCCCTTGCAACGGCCCACACGCAAAGGCCAGAAACGCTCCTGAGATGCGGCCCTGTTGAGCCCTGGGACGTCGATGCAGACACACAGCCTGGCATCCTCGCCTGGATGGGGATCTGTGCCTTCTAAGAGGCTGTCGCCGCGCATTGCTCTTGTGTCTTGCAGTTCCTGTGTGGTCTTGGTGATGAACTCCTGGGTGGTGGGCACTCCTTGCCCTGTGCTCTCCTGAGGGACATGCGCCGTGAAGCATGCCTCCAAGTGGTGCCCAAGCGCCTCCCTCGTGAGGTTGGCAAGGTCTGAGGCCCTCCAGAAGAGAGCCCCCGAGCCCTTCCCGAGGAGGGTGCCGAGCGCGCTTTCCTATGCGACGGAGGGAGGTGCCCCTGGGACGGGCGCTGAATCTGATAAGGCTCCTGCCACGACGCCATCCTCCTGAGGTCCTGCACGGCGCAGCTGCTTCTTCCTGGGAATGGTCTCCAGAGGGCCTTCACTTCTGCTGTCGGGGTCGTCGATTGCTACGGCTTGAAAGGCGCATTCGAGGGAGCACACCGCATCCCTCTCTTCACATGGGACCGTAATGATCCCTCCGCTTCCTGGCATCTTGAGAACATTGTAGCCGTGATGGGTGATTGCCATGAACTTGGCCAGGGCTGGGTACCCGAGTATGGCATTGTACGGCAGGCGGATGTGCGCGATGTCAAAGTCGATGAGCTCGGTGCGGTAGCTCTTGCGCTCCCCGAAGGTGACAGGCAGGCGGGCCTTCCCTATCGGTGTGGTGGAACCGTCGGTCACTCCTGAGAAAGGCTTGGTGGGCTGGAGCTGTTCATATGGAACTTGGAGGTTGTCGAACGTGTCGACGGACAGGACATTGAGCCCTGCGCCGCCGTCGATGAGGGTCTTGGTAACCTGCACATTGCTGATGACTGGGGAACACAGCATGGGGAGGGCGCCAGCGGTGGCTGCGCACTTGAGCTAATCTGTCGAGTTGAAAGTGATGGTGCATTGGGACCACTTGAGCGGGCGCGTGGCCTCGAGCTTGGGGAGCACCGCGTTCACCTCGCAAGCAAACTGTTTGAAGATGCGCTGAGAGGCTGGAGCCTGGGCGCCGCCCAAGATGCAGGCGATTGCACGCGGCTCCTGGAAGCCCCCAGCCCCCTCGTCCTGGTGGTGGTCGTCGTTCCTTCTTGGCGGCGACAGCGGAGGAAGACCAGTGTTGCCTTGGGGGCGATCCTCACGAGGTGGGTCCCTCCAGGCGCCCTCGCGAGGTTGGTCCTGTCAGCGGTCCTCACGAGGCCGGTCGTGCTCTCCTGGCGCAGGCCACGGTCGTCCCAGCGTCCGCCTCCATGTCCTCCTCCCCGGCCGTAGCCCCGGTCGCTGCGCTCGGGGCGTCGACCAAAGCGTCCTTCTCGTATGGCTCTGAGCTCTTGACAGTCACTGGTGTTGTGCGTGTTTGGAAGGCGCAGAATGGCCGACTGTTCTTGGAAGACTCAGGCTGATCTCTGCCCCGCTTGGTGTCGGGCTCCACTGCGAGCACAGCTGCCTCCTTGCGCTTCACGTCCTTGGCCTTGGTTTTCTTTTCCTCCGCGCCCATGGCTGGCAGCTCAAGGAGAGAGAGGTGCCCCTCCTCAGCTCTTGCGCACTTGGTCGCCAGGTTGAACAACTCCTGAGAGGTGCAGAGCTCCTCGTGGATGGCGAGCTCTTCCTTCATCTTGACGTCATGGACGCCGTCTGAGAACGCGGAGATGATGGCTTCGTTCGTGACATTGGGGATGTTGAGGCGGGGTGTTGTTGAAGCATTGGATGTACTTCTGGAGGATCTCTCCTGGTTGTTGCATGATGCGGCGTAGATCACCCGCGGCCGGTCGGCGGTCGCGAGTGCCCTGGAAGTTGGCGACGAAGCGGTCGCGCATTTCGTCCCAAGAGGAGATTGAGCCGTGCTGCAGGTTCAGGAGCCAGGAGCGGGCTCCATCCATGAGAGCCATGGGAAACCAGTTCGCCATGACTTTTTCGTCGCTGTTGGCTGCTTCGATGCTCAGCTCATAGAGCTGCAGGAACTCCGCGGGGTCGGCGGTACCGTCGTAGCGTGGAGGCAGATCCGTCTTGAACTTGCCTGGCCAGGCAACGCTTCACAGCTCGGGGGTGAAGGCATGGCAGCCAGTCGTGGTTGCCGGGGCCCGCTTCGGAGGTGGAGCTTGGTCTTGACGAGGTCCGCGCTATGCCGCTGCAGGCGGTGCGCGGTCCTGACGAGGTGGCGCGGGGAGTGCAGGTGCAGCTTCTCGCGGCCGCGGGATTTCTTGGCAGCTTCTCTCTTCGCGCACGGGCGCCAGGCATGGGGGATTGCGCCGTGGAGCCACGCGCCTTGGTGCTAAGGCACCGTCTTGGGGCAGAGGTGGTGGAGGGATGCCAAGAGCCTCGTTGCCTGCGGCTGGTTGAGGGGGAGGTAGAGAGAGACGGCGCCGGGGAGCCCCCTACGATGCGGACGAGCTCGGCGACGCAGTCGAGCCACTCCTCATAGATGTCGTCGACGGGGCGGTAGCGCAGGAGTTCGTTTGCCGCGAGGAGCGCAGCCCGCGCCTCCATGGGAGCGCGGCACGCATGAGACGAAGAACCGGCAGGGGTCAGCGATGGAGTGGCAGTGCGGCCGTCCTGCCGCACCGAAGGATGCAGCAAGGACGCCTGCTGCTTGTCCCCCGCCGGGCCGGTGGCAGCGTTGGCGGCGGGTGATGGAGAACGACGAGGTGGCCCGCCAATGGGAGCCCTCTGAGCGACACGGGCGGTGAGGGCAGCCCGACGCTCAGCCCGAGCATGGCGAGCGTCCGCCATGGAGACGACGGAGCTATGGAGCAACAACTGATGGAAGGAAAGCTACGGCGCACCCCTACCTGGCGCGCCAAATGTCGAATGTGGGGCTCCGGGAAACCCTTAAGGTTCGAACAATGGGGTTCGCGTGAAGTCTTTCCCTCCTACCGATCAACGCTCTAGCTCACTTGGATCTCGCGGACGAACTCGACGAACTCGCAACATAGAAAGACACGAGATTTATACTTGTTCGGGCCACCGTTGTGGTGTAATAACCTACTCAAGTGTGGTGGTGGTGGATTGCCTCTTGGGCTGATGATGAATAGTACAAGGGAAGAACAGCCTCCTGAGGTTGAGGTGTTCTGGTGGGTAGGCTCTTGATCGGGTTGGATCAAGCTAGGATGAAATGCCTCTACTATGTTGGCTAGCTCTACTTATATAGGCCCTGGTCCTCTTCCCAAATATCAAGTGGGAAGGGAGCCAACACCAACGGGCAAATTTGAAGGGGGATAGCTAGTACAAGCTATCCTGACAAAAGCAGTCTTCGCCTGCGAAAAGTTCTGGTGGTGACGCCGTCTTGGGCTCCACTATGACCTCCATCTTGCCGTCCTCCTGGTCTTTGTCTCATTGCACCAATATAGCAAGCTTTGCCTAATGCCTCGGTACTCTTCGCCTGCCTGGCCTCCTTAGCACCAAAGAGGAAATAAGGATGCTGCACGCGTTGGCGCCCGCCTCGCGCCCGCCTGGTGTCGTTCGTCATGGCTCACGTCGCGAGGGCCTCGTGAGGTTTGCCCCGCCTTGATATCTCCGCTCCTCGTGAGCCTGCCTGGCTAGGCCACTCCAGAGGAGGTCTTGCGTCGTCCGCCTCGCGAGGCTCAGATCCTCGCGAGGGTCTTGGATGCCTTATTGATGAAGACGGGTCGTACGGCCTGCTGGCTTAGCTATGCTGTGGGCTGCAGGCAGGCAAGTCTGGGGACCCCCGTTCCCAAAACGCCAACAAAGCTATCTCTCACCACAAGACCACATCCACATCCTTACTACATCCAATGGTTCAATAACAGCGGCAAGGTTAAGGTGACATGTACTGTTTGTGTGCATTTCAGTATCTCTACATATGTTGATTATGTTGATTGTGATGTGGTACCGATGCAAGCATGTTCCTTATTACTTGGTAGACCACGGCAATTTGATAAAAATTCTGTACACCATGGTAGAAACAATCAGTATACTCTTGTTCATAAGGACACAAATATTACTTTGCTTCCTATGACTCCTGATTCCATTTTGAAAGATGATCTTAATAGAGCTAATAAAGCAAAACAGGAGCAAAATAAGAGTGAAAATCAGATTGTGGCAAAAGAATTTGAGCAACAAATGAAGCGTAATAATAAACCATCTAGTGTTGCTTCTGAAATTAAATTGAAAATTGCATGTTTACTTGCCACGAAATCTGATATTGATGATCTAGATTTTAGCAAATCTGTTTGCTATGCTTTTGTGTGCAAAGAGGCATTATTTTCATTCGAGGACGTGCCTTCCTCTTTGCCTCCTGTTGTCACTAACATTTTGCAGGAGTTCGCTGACGTCTTTCCACAAGACGTGCCACCCGGATTACCACCTATTCGACGGATTGAGCATCAAGTTGACTTAATTCCCGGTGCATCATTACCCAACCGTGCACCATATCGTACCAATCCAGAGGAGACGAAGGATATTATGCGTCAACTACAAGAGCTGCTCAACAAAGGTTATATACGTGAATCCCTTAGTCCTTGTGCTGTTCATATCATTTTAGTGCAGAAAATGGATGGTACATCGCGTATGTGCGTTGATTGTAGAGGCATTAATAATATTACTATTTGTTATCATCATCCTATTCCTAGGCTAGATGGTATGCTTGATGAATTGAGTGGCTCTACAATATTCTCCAAAGTTGATTTGCGTAGTGGATACCATCAAATTAGTATGAAATTGGGAGATGAATGGAAAACAACATTTAAAACTAAGTTTGGATTATATGAGTGGTTAGTCATGCCTTTTGGGTTAACTAATGCACCTAGTACTTTCATGAGACTAATGAACGAAGTTTTACGTGCTTTCATTGGACGATTTGTGGTAGTCTATTTTGATGATATACTGATTTGTAGCAAATCTTTCGAACAACATTTGGAACATTTATGTGATGTTTTTATTGCTCTACGTGATGCACTTTGTTTGGTAACCTTGGGAAGTGCACCTTTTGCACCGACCGAGTATCTTTTCTTCGCTATGTTGTTACTCCACAGGGAATTAAAGTTGATAAAGCCAAGATTGAAGCTATTGAGAGTTGGCCGCAGCCCAAAACGGTCACACAAGTGAGGAATTTTCTTGGCCTCGCTCGATTCTATAGGCGTTTTGTGAGAGATTTCAGCACCATTGCTGCACCTCTCAACGAGCTTACAAAGAAGGATGTGCCTTTTGTTTGGGTTACCGCACAGGAAGAAGCCTTCATGGTATTGAAAGATAAGTTGGCACTGTCGGATTTCGGGTTCCGGCAGACCCTTGAGGTTCGAACTCTGGGGTGCGCACGGAGATCTTTCCCCTACCAGCTCACGCGTTGATGGTTTGCAAGGGATCTAAACTAGGAACGATGAACAACACAAGAGACACAAGATTTATAATGGTTCGGGCCGCCGTTGTGGTGTAATACCCTACTCCAGTGTGTGGTGTGGTGGATTGTTTCCGGGGCTGATGAAGAACAGTACAAAGGAAGAACAGCCTTGCGAGGGGTTGTTCTTGAGCTGGTGCAATGGACTGCTTGGGTTAGTCTAGTCACTTCTCTCTCTCTCTAGTGGGTTCGACCTCTCTCTTTCCTTTTCTTCTCCTTCTTCTCCCTTCTCTCTGTGGTGGCTAGTCCTATTTATAGAGGGAGGCCCTGGGCCTCTTCCCAAATAATGAGCAGGAAGGGCGCCAACAATCGGCCATTTTGAAGGGGAACATCTAGTACACTTATCCTGACTAAAGTTGGTCTTCGGCTACCAAAGGCTCTAACGGTGACGCCGTCCTGGGCTCCATGATGACCTCCATCCTGCCGCTCTACTGGTCTTGTTGCACCGAAGCGGTAACCTTTGCCTGATGCCTTGGCATGTGCTTGCCTCCTTTGCACCAAAGGGGACACGAGGACACTGCGCAGGTTGGCGCCCGCCTAATCTCGATCGTCATGGCTTGCCTCACGGGGCACCCTCGTGAGGTACCCTGCCTTGATCTCTCCGCCTCCTCGTGAGCCTGCCTGACGAGGCTTCTCCCGAGGAAGGTTCTTGTCATCCTCCCCGCGAGGCTTGGCCCCTCGCGAGGGTCTTGAGCTTGAGTTGATGAAGCTGGGCTGTGCTGAGCCCCCACTTGAGCCACCCCGCAGGCCGCAGGCAGGCAAGTCTGGGGACCCCCGTTCCCAGAACGCCGACAGTAGCCCCCGGGCCCAAGGCGCGCCCGGACTTGGCTTAGCAAAGAAGAGAAGGGGCAAGTGCGAAGCGCCGCGGGCCCCAACAGCCTGCGGCCTTGTGTGTTGCGTGGCGATTGATTGGTCATGGGTGTCTCCGCTTCCCCACGATGCCTCATTACACGCCCGGCTAAGCGGACCCGGGGTTGCACACACCCATTCCCCTTTCACCGTCCGCGCACTCCCGGCCCTTCCTTCTTCCTCTGGCTCCAACTTCCGCCCTTAAACCAACTCGGACTCTCACCCTTCCTGTCGCCATGGCGCCAACGAAGAAGGAAAAGGTGAAGAAGCTCGCGCCTTCGCCCCGCTTGACTCCGGCGGTGGCCCCCGCCGTCGATCGATCTATCATACTCAACCCCGAGGCCTTGGGCAAGGTGCGCTCTGCTCTTGCCACCATCTTCAACGAGTGCGGCAGGACCACGGCATGGCCTGCGTCCCATGCCTCCTTCGACAGGATTGTCACAGAGGTCCGGTTTTTCGCTGATGCCCCGTGGGCGGGTCTGGTTCCCCACTTTTCGGCTTTCTTCAATGCGGTGCTCTCCCACTATCAGATCCACATGTTGCATCTCGGGCCTGAGTCCATTACCCTCTTGGCTATCTTCGCCTTTGTCTGTGAGGCAATGGTGGGCATCCCTCCTTCCGTTGCCCTGTTGCGTCACTTCTTCTCTTTGCGCCTGGGTGATCCTACTCAATGCTCGGGGTGTGTGAGCTTCCTTGCGGTGCCGGAGACGGCTGCTTCGGGGATCGATTTCGGACTCCCTCCCCCGGAGGCCAAGTTCAGAGAGCGGTGGTTGTATGTGGACGTTGGGGTGCCCAGCCCGCTACTCTCGCACCCTACCTTGCCTGCTGTTCCCAACTCAGGCTGGGGTCATGAGACGCTCGTGGACACCCGGCTTGCATTCATCTGGTGCCGCTTCGAGAGCTTGAGGGCTCTCAACGTGACGGCGCCCAAGGTAGTGAAGGAGTTCCTCCAGTGTCGCATTGCTCCTCTCCAGCGCCACTCTCATCGGATGTGGGACTTTGCGGGATGCAAAGACCGCATGCGACTTCAGGAGGGGGACCTAGCGCCTAAAGTGCTGAGGACGGTGCTCAGGGTCCTGGCTGGCGATCCTTCCCCAGGCAGCCTTCGACATGGCGGTGCCCTCTTGTATCTCTGTTCGGGCAGGGCCGATTTCGTGAAGCAGATGCCCAGCTTTGACGAGTGGGGGCTGCGCCTGGCTGACATCAGGGGGCCTCGCGAGAACCCAGTTGCCGCGGTCGCTCTTTCGGTCTCCCAAGGTGGCTCTGTCTCGGGTGATGGAGTAGGGAGACGAGAACCGTTAGGAGTTGAAGGGGACGACGTTGAGGTGGTGATGCCGCGCAGAGGCCTGAGGGCGGCATCTCCCGGAGCTCGTTTCGGAATAGTGACAGGTGTGGAGTTGCGGCCTCCGGCTCCCGAGGTTGGGGCTCCCGAGGCCCCGGTCGTCCCTCACGAGGCGGCGCCTGGTGGCGTCCCCAAGGCTGGTCCCATTGGCGCTGATCACGTTACCGCCTCCTCCATGCCACAAACCGACCCCTACACCGAGCGCTTAGGCCGGTTCCGCGTAGACTTCGTGGCCCTTTGCAAGAGGAAGGAGGCCTCGGGCGGTGATGATCGCCCTTGCCGCTTGCTGAAGTGCAGGAGGTACTTCGCCATGGACGAGTAAGTCCTCTTCTCTCTCTGCTCCTCTACTTCTCAGTTCTTGCAGCTGACCGTGGCCTTTCAAGGCCCTTCCTGCCGAATTCGCGGAGACGCCCAAGGAGCCATCTCCCCAAGCTCCGTCCTCGTTGCTGATCCTTGGTGCGCTGGGTTCAAGCGGCGCCCTTATCACTCAGCCGGTCGGAGAGGTAGCCCGTTCAGCTGGGCATCCCAAGCCTACGCGCTTGCTGTCCTCCCTTCATGAGTTCTCCTGGGGCATAGCTAACTTGCCCCGCGCCCCTTCCTCGATCATGGATGTTGGCTGGCTGAAGTCAATCTTGAGCTCTTCTTCTGGGGACGGACCGACGCCAGGCCCTGCTCCTGGAGAGGCCCGTCCGGCAATTGTTGGGGCACCAGCCCCCTGCCCTGCACCCAGAGGAGGCGCGCCGCCTTTGGGCCCTCCGCATACACCAGAAACAGAGGGTGACGCGGAAGACGTGCTCAGGCGTGCTTGCGAACGCCGCGCCCTTCGTCAAGAATTTCTCCATGGGGCGACGGACGCGGTGAACCGGCTTGGGGCGGAGCTCACCAGCGAGGATGCGCGTCTCGAGGCCGAGGGTTTGCGCCTTGCTGAGGAGAGGCGCAAGCTGAAGGTAGCCATTGCCCTCGCGCGTCACCAGCGTGACCTTGACAATGCGAAGGCTGAAGCATCGCTGGCGGCCTCGCGAGAGGCTTGTTCTCGAGCCGTCGAGGAGGCCCTGGAAGCAGACCGACAGCGCAGGGACGCGGAGGAGCGTGCGTGGGAGCTCCAAGCCTGGAGAAACTCTCTGGAGCAGCAGGTGGAGCTGCGCCAGGCTGCACTTGTCTCGCTGAAGGAGGCTTCCGTCGACCAGGCGGAACTCCAGAAGCGCGAGGAAGCGCTGATGCTGGAGGCCGCCGAGCGCAACCTCGACCTTGAGCGGTTGGAGATGAGGGAGCGCCTGGTGGCTCAGGCGGAGGATGATGTCGCCGCGCGCGAAGCCCGAGCCCAAGAAGAGGTCGACCGCCGCGTAGCGGAAGCTCGCTTAGGCCTCGAGAGCCAGTATGAGTTGAGGTTGGAGTTGGTCAGGGCCGAAGATGAGTGCAGGACCGCGGCCCTCAAGGCCAAACTAGACGAAGTGACGCGGGGTGCGGACTCCTCCGCAGCCGCCCTTCGTGCAGCGCAGGCAGAGCTGACCTCCTCCCGCGCAGAACTGCTTCTTCTCCGACAGAGGATTGATGACGCCGAGGCCACCACACGGCAGAATGAGGACGAGATTCGTCGGCGGCGGGTTCTGGAGCACGAGCACGCCCCCATGCTCCGTACGCTCAGGGAACGGGCTAACGTGGCCCTGGGCAACATTTGCGAGGCCGCTGCTGAGGAGCCGCACGAGACCAACTACGCTGGCAACCTCCATTATTTTGATGATGTGGTGACGCTCCTGGAGAGCTGCTCCGAGAGGTCTCGTTGGCTCGTCGAGGGGAGGAGTCGGGCCTTGCTCGGGCACGCTTTCTCCCGTGTCTTCAGTTATCTGTGGGACAGGGATCCCCACTTCGACTTCGATGCCGCCATCGCACCAATGCCCATAGCCGTCCGGGGCGACCTGGCGCAATGGGTGGAGGATCACGTGGACGACCTTGTCAGGGCCTTCGCGTCTGATGATGATGGCGTGATCGTGGCCGCCGATGAAGGCAGCGTGGTGGACGGTCCTGGTGCTGGCGGAGGTGTTGGTGGCGGCGATGATGTTAGCGACGCCAGTGACGCCTCTGGAGGTGACCCAGAAGGCGCGGCGAGCGATATGTCCGACTGATTGTTTGTCACCGCTGTTTACCCTACACGAAAGAGGTTCAGGCTTGGCCCTGAAGACTGTGAGAGCATTTTGGGAGGGGAAGCCCCTCATGTAAAGGTTTGCGGTAAATGCCCTAGTAATCTTAACGCAGCGTGTGAGCTTAACGGTCGTCCTGGTGGTGGGTCAGCTCGCTCGTTTACCTTTAGACCCTGGTGAGCCCCGAGCGGGGCTGTGGGGGTCATAGCGCCATATGTGTCTTCTGGGTGAACCCATTGATCCTGCGATAAGAACCTCCGGAGAGGGCGCGGTGACAACCGTCCGAGCTGTGGACGCGGTTGGACCGGCCCGGCTCGCGAGGGGAGGCAGCTGACGCTAGCTTTGGACGCAAAGCCAAAAACAGAACACAAGAGATTGCTCAAATGAGACTAAACACCCCTTCCCCAAACACACGCAAGGCTCGAACTCAAATCCAACTTAAATTCAAATCGAAGAAACTTGTCAACAGAGGAAAAAGCAAAAAAAGGCAAAAGGCCGCGTCCGGCACCTAGTCTAGTCTTCGACGTCTTCTCACTAGCGCGGAGCTAAGTGCTGCCACTCGGCGTGGGCGGGAGCACCCGAGGCCGGCTCTCCGGAGACTCCGAGGTGTGTACAGCCCCACTCATTATTACGTGATAGTGTCACGGGGTGGTGAGCTTCACAGGCACTGGGCCCTCTTCACAGGTACCGGCCTTGCTTCATATCGCCAGATGAGGGTCCCGCCTTGCGCCACACTCTACCGCCACTGACGGCGGCCGGAGACCAAGGACGACGCCAATGGGGTAGAGCGGTCGCCAGCGGTTCCCCCGACGACCACGGGTCCTCTGCCGGGGGCAGGCCCTGAGGCACCTCCCCGGCAGAGGGCCAAGCGCCGCGGGGACGAACCCGAATCTTGGCCCCTCTCCTGCAGCTCCCGGTGCCCTCCTCCTGAGGGGTAAGAGGCTGCAGTGTTGGGGCAGCCACCTGTCGCGGCGACTTGTACCTCCTGCGGCACACGGTTAGCATAAGTTTGCTCCTGAGGAATTAATGGTACCAGATAGTTGCTGTCGCCGGCGCGGTCGTCGAGGCCCTCTTGGGGTTCCTGAAAGAGCTCAGCTTGTGGTGTCTCCTCACCCCAGCCTGGCCCAAGGACCGAGCCATGGTCTTCTTCCCGTGCGCACTCTTGATCCATCATGTGGGGCACATAAGCTTCTGGGGCCGCTGCCCCATAGGTCTCGCCGTAGTGCCCCACATGCCCCGCAGTCCGGCCCGGAGCGTTGTCTTGAGAGTGGTGGCGCGGTGGTCCGCCGAGGCCAAAGGTCACGGCGTGCGCTCCTTCGCCGGCCGGAGATGGGGTCTGCGCGGCTTGCCGCCTGGTGCTGTCGGCCGGGTTGGCATCGACTAGGCCCTGGAGCCCGCTTGACGTTGTATGGGCGCGTACGGGGCCGTCATACGACACGGTCTGGACCTGGGGCGGCAGCCGGACACAGAAAGGAGGTGCTCCCGAGGCGGCGGCGTTCAGGAGCTCGGCCACTCGCTCTAAAAACATGTCGCGGCCGCCTTCTAGAAGCCGACACCGTAACAGCTCTTGGGCCACCGTGAGCGCGGCCCTGGAGTTTGCCTGCTCCCGTTGGGTGTGTGGCGCCGTGGCCGCGCCGTGGCTTGAGGCTCTGGCCGTGGACCGCACCTGCCGCGGCGAAAGGGCGGGCGGCGTCTGGCCGTGTCGCCCGTGCCCCGCAGCGCCTTGCGGAGCGCGAGCTGCCTGAGGTGCAAGGTTGAGGTCGCCCTGGGCTGGTGGCACGGCGTGGGCGGGCCACGCCGCCCAGCGGTCGGCGTCGGCTGTCAGGTTGCTTGAAATCGAACGACGAGGCGACGAAACGCGAGGCGGCAGAGGAAGGATACCGGCGCACCCCTACCTGGCGCGCCAAATGTCGGATTTCGGGTTCCGGCAGACCCTTGAGGTTCGAACTCTGGGGTGCGTACGGAGATCTTTCCCCTACCAGCTCACGCGTTGATGGTTCACAAGGGATCTAAACTAGGAACGATGAACAACACAAGAGACACAAGATTTATACAGGTTCGGGCCACCGTTGTGGTGTAATACCCTACTCCAGTGTGTGGTGTGGTGGATTGCCTCTGGGGCTGATGAAGAACAGTACAAAGGAAGAACAGCCTCGCGAGGGGCTGTTCTTGAGCTAGTGCGATGGACTTCTTGGGTGAGTACAGCCGCTTCTCTCTCTCTCTCTGTCTAGTGGGTTCGACCTCTCTCTTTCCTTTTCTTCTCCTTCTTCTCCCTTCTCTCTGTGGTGGCTAGTCCTATTTATAGAGGGAGGCCCTGGGCCTCTTCCCAAATAATGAACGGGAAGGGCGCCAACAATCGGCCATTTTGAAGGGGAACATATAGTACACTTATCCTGACTAAAGTTGGTCTTCGGCTGCCAAAGGCTCTGACGGTGACGCCGTCCCTGGGCTCCACGATGACCTCCGTCCTGCCGCTCTGCTGGTCTTGGTCTTGTTGCACCGAAGCGGTAACCTTTGCCTGATGCCTTGGCCTGTGCTTGCCTCCTTTCCACCAAAGGGAAACGAGGACACTGTGAGGTCGGGCGCTCACCGATCTCGATCGTCGTGGCTTGCGTCACGGGGCACCCTCGTGAGGTACCCTGCCTTGATCTCTCCACCTCCTCGTGAGCCTTCCTGACGAGGCTGCTCCCGAGGAAGGTTCCTGTCGTCCGCCCCGCGAGGCTTGGCCCCTCGCGAGGGTCTTGAGCTTGAGCTGATGAAGCTTGGCCGCGCTGGGCCCCCACTTGAGCCATCCCGCAGGCCGCGGGCAGGCAAGTCTGGGGACCCCCGTTCCCAGAACGCCGACAGACACATGCTCCTTTACTCCAACTTCCTGATTTAAATAAGACTTTTGAGCTTGAATGTGATGCTAGTGGAATTGGATTAGCAGGTGTTTTATTACTTGATGGCAAACCCGTTGCATACTTTTCTGAAAAATTGAGTGGGCTTAGTCCAAATTATTCTACTTATGATAAAGAATTATATGCTCTTGTTCGGACTTTAGAGACATGGCAACATTATTTATGGCCCAAAGAATTTGTTATACATTCTGATCATGAATCTTTGAAACACATTATAAGTCAAGCAAAACTGAATCATAGACATGCTAAATGGGTTGAATTCATTGAGACTTTCCCTTATGTCATTAAACACAAGAAGGGTAAAGAAAATGTTATTGCTTGATGCAATCGTCTAAATCGCTATATCTTGTGCTTTCACAACTTGACTTCAAAATATTTGGTTTGGAGACCATCAAAGATCAATATGTTCATGATGCTGATTTTAAAGATGTAAACAAGGAAGATCATGGAACAAGTTCATTATTAATGATGGCTTTGTGTTCCGTGCTAACAAGCTATGCATTCCAGCTATCTCTGTTCGTCTTTTGTTGTTGCAGGAGGCGCATGGAGGAGCATTAATGGGACACTTTGGCGTGAAGAAGACGGAGGACGTACTTGCTACACATTTCTTTTGGACAAAGATGAGACGGGATGTTGAGCGTTTTGTTGCTCGCTGCACTACATGTTTTATATATGCCTTTGCCTGTACTACTGTTCCTTGGGAGGATATATGGACTTTATTTTAGGTTTACCTCGAACAAAGAAGGGGAGGGATAGTATATTTGTTGTCGTGGATAGGTTCTCGAAAATGGCACACTTTATACCATGTCATAAAAGTGATGATGATGTTAATGTTGCTGATTTGTTCTTTCGTGAAATTATTCGCTTGCATGGTGTGCCAAATACTATTGTTTCAGATCGTGATACTTAATTTCTTAGCCACTTTTGGAGATGTTTATGGGCTAAGTAGGGGACTAAACTACTTTTTAGTACTTCTTGTCACCCCCAAACTGATGGTCAAACTGAAGAAGTCAATAGAACATTCTCTACTATGCTTAGGGTTGTTTTGAAGAATAATAAGAAAATGTGGGAAGAATGCTTGCCTCATATTGAATTTGCTTATAATCGTTCATTGCATTCTACTACTAAGATGTGCCCTTTTGAAATATTGTATGGTTTCCTACCTCGTGCACCCATTGATTGGTTGCCGCTTCCATCTTCGGAGAAGGTTAATTTTGATGCTAAACAACATGCTGAATTGATCTTAAAAATGCATGAGTTAACTAAGGAAAATATTGAGCGTATGGATGCTAAATACAAACTTGCTGGAGATAAGGGTAGAAAATATGTTGTCTTTGCACCTGGAGATCTTGTTTGGTTACATTTGCGTAAGGATAGGTTTCCTAATTTGCGCAAATCAAAGCTAATGCCACGTGCTGATGGTCCTTTTAAGGTGTTAGAGAAAATAAATGATAATGCATATAAACTTGAGCTGCCTGCATATTTTGGGGTTAGTCCCACTTTTAACATTGCAGATTTGAAGCCTTATTTGGGTGAGGAAGATGAGCTTCCGTCGAGGATGACTTCATTTCAAGAAGGGGAGGATGATGAGGACATCAATACCATTGTTACACCCACAGCCCCTGCTGCTATACATATGTCACGCCCAAGATGCGACCCTATCCTAAAGGAACTCGAAGGTCCCACCAAGGATAGAAGCGCATCTTGAAGACGCTTTTGCAAGGTGGATATCATTACATCAACATTACATAATAGTGGGATACATCCAAAAACATACAATGTCACATGAATACAACATCATCTCATACAAGATCAACATCCGACTACGGATGAAACATAAACAGAAACTCAAACAATATCCACCCTGCTAGCCCAGGCTGCCGACCTGGAACCTATCTCCTGATCGAAGAAGAAGTAGAATAAGAACTCCAAAGCAAGCAAACATCGCTCTCGCGTCATGATCATCGCATAACCTGTACCTGCAACTGTTGGTGTAGTAATCTGTGAGCCACGAGGACTCAGCAATCCCATTACCATGGGTATCAAGACTAGCAAAGCTTAATGGGAAAGGAAGGGATAAAGTGGTGAGGTTGCAGGAGCGACTAAGCATATATGGTGGCTAACCAACGCAAATAAGAGCGAGAAGAGAGCAAGCGGAACAGTTGTCAACTAGTAATGATCAAGAAGTGATCCTGAACTCCTACTTACGTCAGACAGAACCCAGAAACCGTGTTCTCCTCTCGATCAACCCTGAAAAGAGACACTCACGGTTACACACACGGTTGGTGTATTTTAGAAGAGTTTACTTCAAGTTTACTACAACCGGATATTAACAAATTCCCATCTGCCGCATAACCGCGGGCACGGCTCTCGAAAGTTTATACCCTGCACGGGTGTCCCAACTTAGCCCATGATAATCTCTCGCGATCAACGAAGGATATTCCTTCTCCCCGGGAAGACCCGATCAGTCTCGGAATCCCGTCTACAAGACATTTCGATAGTAATAAAACAAGACCAGCAAAGCCGCCCGATGCGCCGACAATCCCGATAGGAGCTGCACATATCTCGTTCTCAGGGCAACACCGGATGAGACATCCTACGAGTAAAACCAGACCTCGAGTTTTCCCGAGGGGGCCCCGCAGTCTACTCAGTTCGGGCCAACACTTAGACAAGCATTGGCCCGGGGGGGGGGGCTAAATAAAGATGACCCTTGGGTTAATTACTCCCAAGGGAAAAGTAGGTGGTGGTGAGGCAAATGGTAAAACCAAGGTTGGGCCTTGCTGGAGGAGTCTTATTCAAAGCGAACTGTCAAGAGGGTCCCATAAATGACCCAACCGCGTTAGGGACGCAAAATCCGGGAACATAATACCGATATGACGGAAACTAGGGCGGCAAGTGTGGAACAAAACACCAGGCATAAGGCCGAGCCTTCCACCCTTTACCAAATATATAGATGCATTAATAATATAAGAGATATTGTTATATCCCAACAAAATCCTGTCCACCATGGAGCAATCTTCATCTTCACCTGCAACTAGCAACGCTATAAGAGGGGCTGAGCAAAGCGGTAACATAGCCGAACAACGGTTTGCTAGGAAGGGTGACAATGGTTAGAGGTTCATGGCAGTTTGGCAGGCTTGAGCAGCAAGTGATAGGTAGCGCAACATAGCGAAAGAACGAAGCAACTAGCATAGCAATGATAGTAATGAGATCCAAGGTGACGGTCATCTTTCCTGAAATCCCGCTAGGAAGAAGAACGAGTCCATGAAGAAGATGAAGCCACGAAGACGAACCAAGCGTAGACGAGCGAATCCTCACGATCGCAACGAAACGGGAACTATAGAGAAGAAGCACACAACATGGTAAACACACCACACATGAACAAGGCATGATGCACAACAAGCATGATGCATGACTAAGCTACATGAAGCTACTCATGGCAGGAGATGATGCAAAACAAGAGCAACACATCAAAGCAACTTTAAATGAGGCCGGGAACAACATAGAACAATTCTGGTAAGTCCTCATATGCAAATTTCAAAATTGGTCCAGATCTGAATAAACCTTATGTTCAAGTTGTTAAACAGCAAGTTAAGATGCACCAAGATGATCTACACGAAAATCTAGTCAAGTTACATATAAAGTTCATTTAAGCATGGCATTGATGCAAAATGCATCCAAACATCAAGCAAACACCTCAAAACAAGGATGCAACATGATAATATGAAACTACATGCAAAATCGAGCAAGTTTCATATAGAGCACACTCAAAACGGAGCAACATTGCAACACATACACACAATACAAGTTTAAAGGATAAGCTGTCCAAAACAGCAACTAGGCATATGGCAAGCACCAAAACACTATGCTACAGCATCTCAACATGAGAACAAGAGGCATGGACATGAAGTACAGGTAAAGCATGAAAAAACATGAACATTGAGCTATCTCCATAAATCACTAGAACATGCTCAAACACACATGGCAAGATTGCAAATAATAACAGTTTCAGACTTATCAGGAAATAATATCAGGTTGCAATGTTTAGAGCTATTAAACAACATGTTACAGGAACTTAGCATGGCAAACAAAGGCATGGCATGATACTAATAAATTCATAGAACAAATGTCCTTTACTGACCATGAGCCAAAAAGGATCAGAAGATATGATGGCACCCATGTAAACATAGCAAGTTATATTACAGATTCATACATGGCAGAAACAACAATAAGTAAGCATGTTGGTGAGCTTGAATCACTCACCACAGAGCAATACATGACATGGCAAGGCAACCAACAGTAAGATGGCATATATATGAAGCTAAACATGGCAATAGCAAGTTCATAGGGTGCATGGATCGCTAGCAACAATCATGGCAACATTGAACTTAATGTTAACAGGCTGACAGCAACATTATTTAGCAATTTGAGAGCAAGATTAAAACAAGTTACAGTAGGCTATAAATGCAACCAGGGGCATGGATGGATAGATCATGACATGTATAACAAAACATCCTTAGTGAACATCTCCAGATTATGCATAGAATGACTTGTAGCAGCAGGTTAACATAGCATCATGATATAGCAGATTCAGACTAGCAAAACAGTAACAGCAAGTACCCTACTTAACAAGCTTGATGAACTCACTATCGGAATCACAAAAATACATGGATGGCACCCCTGTAAATATGGCATGACATAGATCAACACACATGTAGACATCAACCTCATAGGATGCACACATCAAACATGGCAAAAATGACAAATGAGCATGTTATAACAGTTTCAGCAGATTAACATTAACATGCACTTTTGCAACGATGATTCAGGCATCAAGATGAGCTCAAATGAAAATGATGCAATGAAATGAAATGAAGAGAATCTCCTGATGAACATTTTGATATATTAAACGCACGAAACGGAGCTACCAATGCAGAGATACAACAGGTCAAACATGGCATGAAAATTACTGAATCTAGGGACTTAGGCATTTTTACCTCCGGGAAAAGTCAACCCGGGACGGAGGCGTTCCGGGACGGAGGGATCCGGGATGAGGACGGCGTTTGGACGAGCTCCTGGTGGATCTCGCCCGATCCGGGCGACGGGTCCGCGGCTCGGCGAGAGCTCCGCGAGGGCTCGGCCGGAGTTGGAGGCGAGGGCACGGAGGCGGCGCCGGCCTTGAGCGAGGAAGCGAAGCGGCGCTTGAGGCTCCGGCTCCGGCGCGGGCGGGCTTGGCCGCAGCGCAGATCGGCCTCGGGAAGGTCTGTGGCCTTGATTAAGCAGCGCGCCGCTGGTGGCGCAACCACCGGGGTGGCGGCGAGCGTCTGGAGCCCTTGGCCGGGAAGGGCAGCGCCATGGCAGACGGCGAGCCATCTTGGCGACAGGAAGGAGAGGCGCGGGCGCCGGAGGATGGCGGCGCGCCCGCGAAGCGGACGGCGGCGAGCACGGGCGGAGGGCGGCGCTGCTGGCTCGTTCGGGCCCCGATGGGCTCGGGCGGGCTGGCGATGGGCTTGGCGGGCCCTGGCGGCGGCGCTGTCAGGAGACGGCAATGGGTGACGTGGCAGGCTGCGGTTGGGCGAGAGGCGGCGGACATGTCCGCCCAGATCGGACATGTCCGCAGGAAGAGAGGAGGGGCTAGGGTTTCGTCTGCGAATTCATCCGTAAATTTCGGGTGAGGGGCTAGTTTTATAGGTAGAGGGAGCCAGGAGAGTCCAAATGGAGTACGGTTTTCGCCCACACGATCGTGATCGAACGACCGAGAGCATGGAGGGGAGTTTGCTGGGTTTTGGGCCACTTGGAAGGGGGTGTTTGGCTGCAACCCAAAAGAGGCCTTTACGGTTCCCCGGTTAACCGTTGGAGTACCAAACGACCTCCAAATGGCACGAAACTTGACAGGTGGTCTACCGGTGCTATACCAAGGCCGCTTGGCAATCCTCGGTCCATTCCGAGAACGTTTAACACCCGCACACGAAAAGAGGCAAAAGGGGGGCCCAGGGGACATAGGAGTGCCGGATTGGAAAACGGACAACGGGGAAAATGCTCGGATGCATGAGACGAACATGTATGCAAATGCGATGCACATGACGACATGATATGAAAAGCAGATGATGACATGGCAAAGTGCAACACGCAAGCAAATGACATGGCAACGACGGCAAATAACTGGCAGACACCTGGCGCATCGAATCCGGGGCGTTACAACACTCCTCCACTAACAAGAGATCTCGTCCCGAGATCTTAGGACCGAGACAGAAAGGAAAAAAAGGATGAGGTGAAAGAAGAACTCCAGAGAAGAAGCAAAGAATCGAGACCACTCGAGAAGAAGAGAGGAACGACGAGAATGAAGAGAATCGAAAGCTCACGGAATCAGATAGACTATGAAACCACTCCGGTTAGAACGAGATAAGAAACGAATAAGACTGAAAGGATTTTGGCAGCACTCCGGCTGAAACATGGAGGAATAGAACACGAGCTTAAGAAGATGGAATGAAACTTGATGAACTCTTGAAGAATGAATTAAATCATGAAGAACCACCGTGAAGAACTCCGGTAACAAAAGGATGATGAGATAGAAATGAAGGATGAAAGAATAAGATGAGCCTTGCGATGATTTAGATGGAGGTTCCGACGAGATGGCCAAGTAAATTTGAACTCCGGAAAAGAAAAGATGAAGACACTTGGAACTAGAATTTATTCATCAAGAACAACCTCTAAAGGAAGGGGTTACTCGCTTGGATGAAATAAGAATAAGATTTATTGTATGCTTATCCTTCATCAAATTAAATTGATGACAAGCAATGGATTTTGCATACTACTTATTCTTCTTGAAAAAGAATTAAGGGGAATATAGCACAAAACTTGAGAAAGGTCTTCATGAACCACCGGTAGGATTGGATAGAACGAATGAATTAAAATGATAGTCAAAGAAAAAGAATCTTGAACGAACCACCGTTAGAAATGAAAATGAACGAAGAAAAGAGAAAGAATCACGGGAAGAATTAAAAGAACCAATATGCTCGAGGGATTTAGATGCAAAAGAACGGAATAACTCGAACTGATTAAAGAGCACTTGAGCGGCACAGGATACTTAGAGAATGATAACTGGAATGCGAGGACGAAGAATTCTTCTGGAACGATGGCCTCCGGATGATTGAGACGGAAAGTAACTCCTGAAATACTCCGGATGGATGAAAAGAATTTGCATGACTGGAAACAATTAGATAGGATAACATTGAGCTAGCACCATGAATCTCCGGGAGAACGGACAAGATTTAAGAGAAACTCTACTTTGGTCTTCAAGGACGACGATAAACACCACCAAAATTGTCGAGATACTTCGATAGAACGAAAAGCGAAGAGGTTGAGCCAATAATGAAAAGAATTTGAAATCGATCTTGGAAAAGGCATGTGACTGATGAAATTCATTCTTACGTCAAACTTCGAAAAGAATTAAGAATGGATCCGGAATAATTAGAAGAGTCAGGTAAGATCCTGGGAAAGACCTGTGGGTTAGGGCCCACTAAAAGAAAACACCGTTGGAAAGGGATGTTGAACAGCTAGATGATGCACCGGAAGAACTGAAATATTTGACTGAGGTGACAACCTCGAATTAATTGGAACACAGACGAATCTCCTGAGATGTCTTGAACTCGGAATGATAAAGCTGGCGAGAGGCGAGCGAGCAAAGAGAACACTTGAAGGAAAAGAATATGATTAACCCGAAAAACTTGATTTGAGTGCACCGGAAAAAGAAAGGGATGAAGAATGACGAACAAGACGAGAATTCACCGGTTGAAATAATTGAGGGAAGACTGAAGAGGCTCCACACGAATGAAATTGTTGGTCGAAAAAGACTCGGGCTCCGGGAAGAAAAAGGGTGGGAGGGCGGGAAAACCAAAGGCAACTTGGAAGGGGAAACTGACGAATGAGTTCAAGAGGAATCAACGGTTGAAATCATTGAGGAAAGAAAGCAAAGACTTCGCACGAGTAGGATGGATACCGATTACGGACTCCGGTTCCGAGAAGAAGAAGGGGTGGGCGGGTGGGAAAAAGAAAACAACTCAGGATAGAGAAACAACTTCGTTGAGAGCAAACTGAGGATTGGACTTGCAAAGATGAAGAGGGTCGAGTCAACTTGACGAGAAATGCACCGGATGAAAAGAGATGAGAACCAACGATCGGAAAACCAACTGCGTGATACTAAAGAAAAATTTGAATGGGAAGAGGAGTAATTCAAAACACCTACGTCAAGATTCCTCACCAGAGCGACGAAGGGGCTGAGGAGTAAAAGAATTCCTACTCTCCGATATAACTAGACTCCGAAAAGTTTTTCTAGACTCGACATCGGCCAAACTACACGATCAATCAAGGGGGCTCCTAAGGTCGGTCGAGGCTCTGATACCAACTTGTCACGCCCAAGATGCGACCCTATCCTAAAGGAACTCGAAGGTCCCACCAAGGATAGAAGCGCATCTTGAAGACGCTTTTGCAAGGTGGATATCATTACATCAACATTACATAATAGTGGGATACATCCAAAAACATACAATGTCACATGAATACAACATCATCTCATACAAGATCAACATCCGACTACGGATGAAACATAAACAAAAACTCAAACAATATCCACCCTGCTAGCCCAGGCTGCCGACCTGGAACCTATCCCCTGATCGAAGAAGAAGTAGAAGAAGAACTCCAAAGCAAGCAAACATCGCTCTCGCGTCATGATCATCGCATAACCTGTACCTGCAACTGTTGGTGCAGTAATCTGTGAGCCACGAGGACTCAGAAATCCCATTACCATTACCATGGGTATCAAGACTAGCAAATCATTAATGGGAAAGGAAGGGATAAAGTGGTGAGGTTGCAGCAGCGACTAAGCATATATGGTGGCTAACCAACGCAAATAAGAGCGAGAAGAGAGCTAGCGGAACGGTCGTCAACTAGTAATGATCAAGAAGTGATCCTGAACTCCTACTTACGTCAGACATAACCCATAAACCGTGTTCTCCACTCGATCAACCCCGAAAAGAGACACTCACGGTTACGCACACGGTTGGTGTATTTTAGAAGATTTTACTTCAAGTTTACTACAACCGGATATTAAAAAATTCCCATCTGCCACATAACCACGGGCACGGCTCTCAAAAGTTTATACCCTGCAGGGGTGTCCCAACTTAGCCCATGATAAGCTCTCGCGATCAACGAAGGATATTCCTTCTCCGGGAAGACCCGATCAGTCTCGGAATCCGGCTACAAGACATTTCGACGATAATAAAACAAGACCAGCAAAGCCGCCCGATCGCCGACAATCCCGATAGGAGCTGCACATATCTCGTTCTCGTGGCAACACCGGATGAGACATCCTACGAGTAAAACCAGACCTCGAGTTTCCCGAGGGGCCCATGATCTACTCGGTTCGGGCCAACACTTAGACAAGCATTGGCCGGGGGGCTAAATAAAGATGACCCTCGGGTTAATT
This sequence comes from Aegilops longissima, assembly GCA_021605205.1. Taxonomy (NCBI): domain Eukaryota; kingdom Viridiplantae; phylum Streptophyta; class Magnoliopsida; order Poales; family Poaceae; genus Aegilops; species Aegilops longissima. Next base: position 312,970,188 of record CM038677.1, read on the forward strand.
ACTCCCAAGGAAAAGTAGGTGGTGGTGAGGCAAATGGTAAAACCAAGGTTGGGCCTTCTTTGGAGGAGTCTTATTCAAAGCGAACTGTCAAGGGGTCCCATAAATCACCCAACCGCGTTAGGGATGCAAAATCCGGGAACATAATACCGATATGACGGAAACTAGGGCGACAAGAGTGGAACAAAACACCAGGCATAAGGCCGAGCCTTACACCCTTTACCAAATATATAGATGCATTAATAATATAAGAGATATTGTGATATCCAACAAAATCCTGTCCACCATGGAGCAATCTTCATCTTCACCTGCAACTAGCAACGCTATAAGAGGGGCTGAGCAAAGCGGTAACATAGACAAACAACGGTTTGCTAGGAAGGGTGACAATGGTTAGAGGTTCATGGCAGTTTGGGAGGCTTGAGCAGCAAGTGATAGGTAGCGCAGCATAGTGAAAGAACGAAGCAACTAGCATAGCAATGATAGTAATGAGATCCAAGGTGACGGTCATCTTGCCTGAAATCCCGCTAGGAAGAAGAACGAGTCCATGAAGAAGATGAAGCCACGAAGACGAACCAAGCGTAGACGAGCGAATCCTCACGATCGCAACGAAGCGGGAACTATCGAGAAGAAGCACACAACATGGTAAACACACCACACATAAACAAGGCATGATGCACAACAAGCATGATGCATGACTAAGCTACATGAAGCTACACATGGAAAGAGATGATGCAAAACAAGAGCAACACATCAAAGCAAGTTTAAATGAGGCCGGGAACAACATAGAACAATTCCGGTAAGTCCTCATATGCAAATTTCGAAATTGGTCCAGATCTGAATAAACCTTATGTTCAAGTTGTTAAACAGCAAGTTAAGATGCACCAAGATGATCTACATGAAAATCTAGTCAAGTTACATATAAAGTTCATTTAATTCGGAGCTACGGCCTAGAAGATATGAGCAAAACAAGTTAAACATGGCATTGATGCAAAATGCATCCAAACATCAAGAAAACACCTCAAAACAAGGATGCAACATGATAATATGAAACTACATGCAAAATCAAGCAAGTTTCATATAGAGCACACTCAAAACGGAGCAACGGTGCAACACATACACACAATACAAGTTTAAAGGATAAGTTGTCCAAAACAGCAACTAGGCATATGGCAAGCACCAAACAACTATGCTACAGCATCTCAACGAGAGAACAAGAGGCATGGACGTGAAGTACAGGTAAAGCATGAAAAAACATGAACACTGAGCTATCTCCATAAATCACTAGAACATGCTCAAACACACATGGCAAGATTGCAAATAATAACAGTTTCATACTTATCCGGAAATAATATCAGGTTGCAATGTTTAGAGCTATCAAACAACATGTTATGGGAACTTAGCATGGCAAAAAATGGCATGGCATGATACTACTAAATGCATAAAACAAATGTACTTTACTGACCATGAGCCAAAAAGGATCAGAAGATATGATGGCACCCATGTAAACATAGCAAGTTATATTACAGATTCATACATGGCAGAAACAACAATAAGTAAGCATGTTGGTGAGCTTGAATCACTCACCACAGAGCAATACATGACATGGAAAGGAAACCAACAGTAATATGGCATATATATTAAGCTAAAAATGGCAATAGCAAGTTCATAGGGTGCATGGATCGCTAGCAACAATCATGGCAACATTGAACTTAATGTTAACAGGCTGACAGCAACATTATTTAGCAATTTGAGAGCAAGATTACAACAAGTTAAAATAGGCTATAAATGCAACCAGGGGCATGGATGGATATATCATGACATGTATAACAAAACATCCTCAGTGAACATCTCTAGATTATGCATAGAATGACTTGTAGCAGCAGGTTAACATAGCATCATGATATAGCAGATTAAGACTAGCAAAACAGTAACAGCAAGTACCCTACTTAACAAGCTTGATGCACTCACTACAGGAATCACAAAAATACATGGATGGCACCCCTGTTAAAATGGCTTGACATAGATCAACACACATGTAGACATCAACCTCATAGGATGCACACATCAAACATGGCAAAAATGACAAATGAGCATGTTATAATAGTTTCAGCAGATTAACATTAACATGCACTTTTGCAACGATGATTCAGGCATCAAGATGAGCTCAAATGAAAATGATGCAATGAAATGAAATGGATAGAATCTCCTGATGAACATTTTGATATATTACACGCACGAAACGGAGCTACGGATGCAGAGATACAACAGGTCAAACATGGCATGAAAATTACTAAATCTGGGGACTTAGGCATTTTTACCTCCGGGAAAAGTCAACCCGGGACGGAGGCGTTCCGGTACGGAGGGATCCGGGATGAGGACGGCGTTTGGACGAGCTCCTGGTGGATCTCGTCCCGATCCGGGGCGACGGGTCCGGCGGCTCCGGCGAGGGCTCCGGCCGGAGTTGGAGGCGAGGGCAACGGGAGGCGGCGCTTGCGCTTGAGCGAGGCGGGCGCGGCCTTGAGCGGAGGCAGATCGGCCTCGGGAAGGCGCCAGCGCGGTTGGCGATCTGACCGCTGGTGGCGCGCCACCGGGGTGGCGAATGGCGATCTGGCGCCGGCGGTGGCGGAAGGGCGGCGCCATGGCAGACAGCGAGCCATCTTGGCGACGGGAAGGAGAGGCGCGGGCATCGGAGGACGGCGGCGCGCTCCGGTGAGCGGACGGCGGCGAGCACGGCGGGGAGTTTGCTGGGTTTTGGGCCACTTGGAAGGGGGTGTTGGGCTGCAACCCAAAAGAGGCCTTTACGGTTCCCCTGTTAACCGTTGGTGTACCAAATGACCTCCAAATGGCACGAAACTTGACAGGCGGTCTACGGTGCTATACCAAGGCCGCAGCAAACCTCGGTCCATTCTCGAGAATGTTTAACACCCGCACGAAAAAGAGGCAAAAGGGGCGCCGGGGACATAGGAGTGCGGATTGGAAAAGCGGACAACGGGAAAATGCTCGGATGCATGAGGCGAACATGTATGCAAATGCGATGCACATGACGACATGATATGAAAAGCAGATGATGACATGGGAAAGTGCAACACGCAAGCAAATGACATGGCAACGACGGCAAATAACTGGCAGACACCTGGCGCATCGAATCCGGGGTGTTACAACATACTGGACCAATTACTAGAGCTCGCGCACGCCAATTGAATTATCAAGTACTTTCATTTCTTGGTAATGATTACAATGTTCATGAGAATATGATGCTGCCTAAATTGGATACATTTGTTTTGCTTACAAATGAATGGCCTAGCTTGGACAAGAAAGATGAACCTTGGAGCAAGTTCAAGCGTGGAGATGATGGCATGTGCAAGGGGAACAAGAACGGAGTTAAAAGTGATGATTCCAGGACTTTGAAGCCACCATAATGAGTGCATGAAGTCTTGGACGAAACATACAAGATTCCACTTCATAAATTTCGTCCAGAGGCTATTCTAGGTGCTACGTCACACCTTATTTTGGGGCCAGACCCATGTAATTTTGAAATACTTGATTATAGGCAGTTTTTAGAGTCTATGTGTGGGGAAACAAGAGTTAGGGTTGGTTTCGTACCCCTCCTCCAAGGGCCACGAAATCCCCCCCCCCTCTCTCCTCCATATGTACAGCCCTTAGGGCATCGTTTAGACTTTGGGTTTTGTTTAGATTAAAGTTCGCCATAGCTGCAACTTCGCGTACTTCGTTGGTGTTCAACGACCAGAAAAAGGCGTCACAGAACCCCACCTTGATCAATAAAGCTTTCCTCTTATATTCACAATATCCAGATTGCAATCTTACTTTCTTGCTTGTTCTTCGTTTGCCTGATGTAAACAGACCTTCGTGGTCAGGTTGATCATGCTCCGGCGTGGTCAATAACCTCTCGGAGTTGGTTTAGGGATTGCTAAGGCGCGACGTCCTCGCACGTTCATAGTCGGCTCATCAAAGTCGACTTCCTCCAAAACGATAGCTACCATCTCATCGAAAGATGGGACACCTTTGCCTCTATCACACCGGCTCTGAATCATGTCTTTGGTCAATAGTTGGGTTGCCCAGCTCCTGTGTTTGCTACCTTACGTTCCGTCTGATCGGCTAGGGTAATAAAGGGAGAACTACTGCGATTGTGTTTCTGGTTCGTCCGGTTAAGCACCTCGGTAGAGAAAGCCGAAAACTGATTGTCATGATGCGGCGAGAGCTGGTCAGCCACTCGACGACTTATTAAAATCTTTATTGATTTTTTCCGTACTACACGAAGGACTGCTTGCCGGTCACATATGTAACACATCCGCATCCGGATAGCCGCGTACATACCAGGGGCTACCTCGTAGACCCATCGTCAAACTCCTATGGCTAAGTGAGAGTGGTAAAGCCTCATAGTTTGATTGCCTGGTTTGCCACACTGACACCACCTATACGGACCAAGACGTTGGGTCAAGTGTGAACATGTGCTATTCTGAACACCCCCGTATTATCTACATGGGGGTTGAAGCCGACGACTGGAAAACTCTCAGGAATACAACAACGGCTGCATAGGAGGATACAACTTTCAATAATAGCACAAATATATCGCAAGGCCTTAGTACATAATAAAAACGTCCAGGCAGATCAGGTGCATTCATTTGAACATAATGTCCTTTGAGCATTGACCCTCTATCAAGCGGGCGCCTTCTAGGATGTCGTCTAAGTAGCGTTCCGGTGTGTAGTGGTCCTTGCCTCCAGGCGGACCCTTAACTGCAACGTCGGCGGCCTTCATCTTCGCCCAGTACATCTTGACGCGCGCGAAGGCCATTCGTGCACCTTCTATGCACACTGACCGCTTGACTGCGTCGATTCGCGGCACTGCATCGACAAGTCACCGCACTAGGCCGAAATAGCTGCTTGAAATAGGTTCGGCTGGCCATAGCCGAACTATGACGTCCTTCATGGCCGCTCCGGACATCTTATGCAGCTCGGCCCACTGCACCATTTGGTCGTTCAGTAGCGCCGGGCGCTCCTGCACCGTGAACTATGACTAGAACATCTTCTCCGTCGTATGTCCCTCCTGAGCCTGGAAGAATTGCGAGGCGTCAGCGGCACTCTTCGGAAGATCCACAACAGCGTCTGGAGAACTCCACAGTCGATTAAGCAAGGCATATCTCTGATCACCAAACTTAGTCTGTAAAAGAAAGGACTTACCAGCCGCTATCTGTTCGGCCTGTCGGATCTCTTCGCGAGCCACTTTGGATTCAGACCGCGCATCTTTGGCCTCCTGAAGGGCTTTGTCGAGTTCAGTCGCCTTGGTTTTATTCTCCTTCTCAAGGGACTCACACATGCAGACGACGTCCTTGAGCTCTTGCTCTACGACGGATATCTACTCCTCGAACTGGTGCCGGGTGGCCCGTTCGGCCTTCAAATCTGCAGCCGCTTTATCAGCGGCCGCATTGCTCACCTTGGCCTGCTCCTTGGCCCGGGCAAGTTCACCCCTGAGGGTCTCGACCTCGGCAGCACCATCTGCAATTATGCAAATAATAGCGTCTAAATTTCAACCTAATGTTTGCACACTCATATAAGCACAAAAGGGATGTTCAAAGCATACCTTGCGCCTCGTCGAGCCGCCTGTTAATGAGGACAATGTCCTCATCGGCCAGCTTCAGTTTCTGCTTTAGTTCGGAAACCTCTGCAGCCTGGGCGGTTGCCACTAACAATGAAGCCTGTTTTTTCAATCAAATAAGTATGTTACTTCCTACATATATCTATAGATCCTCTGTTTGCCCTTTTTCATGGGCCGACCAGAGTCTCAGGGGCTACTATCTATATATAGGCATATTGTTCATATGGAAAGCAGCAAAAGACATTACATCGCCTACCTCGAAGCCTGTAAGTAGGCTCGGGAAGGCTTCATTCAGCCTGCTTTGGGCGGACCGAATCTTCTCAACCACCGTACCCATCAAGGTACAATGCACCTCCAAGATGGATGTACTTTGTAGTACATCCATCCGAGTGTCCAGCGCCTCCGGATTCATGGAGGTAGCCACAGTATTAGGCGCTCCCCCCTCCCTTGAAGGGGGCCACTCACCCGACTCCGGATCCGTCTCCGGGGCGGTATTCGGCTGGGGGCCAAACAACCTAGGGCCCTCATCGCTGGCTTCACGGGGGCCGCACCCCCTGTGCCCTCGACGCCCAAGGTATTCCCCTCCGGTGCCGTGTTGATGGTTCCCTGTACCCCTCGGCGATCCGAAGAAGTCCTCTAGGATGACACCTCGATGTCATCCGCCCTAAGGGGCGGGGAAGCTTGTGGAGGCATCTCACTCTCCATCATCTCCGTCGGTAGATCCCCTGATGACGATGATACTTGAGGGAGATCGTGGGCCAGGCTGCAACACATAATTTTATAATTATTCCCGCAATTCAAAAAGAACTGGATGTGTATAGAGCATTCTTAGTTACTTACGATTCGGCAAGGAGCATGCCCCTAGGGCGGTGTTTTGGGACAGCTTCGGCTTCTGAATCCGAGCCATCTGACAGGGATATCTTTCCCCTATTGGGCGCCTCCACCTCCAGGTCTTCAGAGGCCGCCCTTTTCATCCCCTCAGGAGGAAGGTTATCGCTTTATTCCTCCTCTTCATCTTCGGAGGAGGGAGCCTCCATCCGCCCGGACATAGCATCCAAGGTACCTTTAGGGTGAAGGACACCTTCGTCCTTCTTGCTCTTCTTCTTCTTGTCCTTCTTCGCTGGCGCTTGGTACAGCGCAGGGACTAGCATCTTCATTAACAGAGGATCAGCTGGGTTTTCGAGAAGTGGAGCCGAACACCTGATTCGATCCGCCTTCTTTATCCAGCCCTGATTAAAGGATGGAATTCTCAGTGCATCACCTTGGAGTAATGGACTAAGCTATGTTTAGAAATTGAGCACTTACCGGGGTGTCCGGATGGTTGTAGTCGAGGCCGATGTCCTCAGATGTATCCGGCCAAGATTTTTGAGCCTTGAAGAGCAGTTTCCAGATCCCTTGTGCGTTGTGCCCAAGAATTGCTGCAGGGTCCACGGCCCTTCCTTGTTAAACTCCCACATACGGAGAGACCTTCTCTAGCACGAAAGGGTGAGGCGAACGAGCATCACCTGGATCACGTTAGTAAGACTGGAGACTTTTTGATGATTCTTTTGATGCACTTTTGCAGCATCAGCACCTCATCGGATGGTCCCCAATCCAGACCCTTATTGATCCACAATGCTATCCATAATGGGGGACCGGATCTGAATGTAGGTGCGGACGCCCATTTGGTGCCGCGGGGTTCGGTGATGTAGAACCATTCATGCTGCCATACCTTGATTGTTTCCATGAAGGCCCCTTTTGGCCAAGTGACATTGGCGAGCTTGCTCACCATAGCGTCGCCGCACTCTGCGTGCTCCCCGTCGACCACCTTCGGCTTCACATTGAATTCTTGAGACACAGACCAAAGTGTGGGGGATATGGAGAAAAGCCTCGCACATGATGAGAAACGCCGAGATATGGAGGAAACAGTTTGGGGCTAGATCATGAAAATCTAGCCCGTAATGGAACATAAGACCGCGAACAAAGGGGTGGAGAGCAAACCCTAACCCGCGGAGGAAGTGAGGGATGAACACAACCCTCTCACCGGGATTTGGTGTGGGGATGACCTGCCCTTTGGCAGGAAGCCTGTGTGGGATTTCTGCAGTCAGGTACCTCGCCTCCCGGAGCCCCACGATGTCCTCCTCGGTGACAGAGGAGGCCACCCACTTGCCTTGAGAGCCGGACCCGAACATGGTTGGAGTGCTTGGTGGCAATATAAGAAGTCGAGACTTGGGTGCTAGAGCTCAAGGATGGAAAGGCTGAGGAAGAAGAAGGCGTGGGGGAGAAAGATGGGTCTTTATCCCTTTATAAAGGCAATGAATATCAAGTGCCCCATCACAAGCCTTAAATATCGCCTATTCCCAAGGGGTCATGCAAACGGCACGGTTGGATTATCCAAACCCGTATTGATGAGAATCCCATAATAAGGGGACATGATCTCTGCCTGGACAAGACGTGTCAATGTGGGCCATGCCTCGAAACGCGAAGAGAGAGGCTAAAAACGGTTCGAAATAATAATGAGGCCAAGCATAATGTCTCGCCGAAAAAAGGCTATTGATAGACGTGACTTATTGTTAAGTATTTTTCTCTTATGGTTTAGGGTTGTAGCTGATAAGCGGAGCCGAATATAGCTCTCGTGTTGGAAGGCTACTTTGGAGTATTCGGAGGAGGAACCCGCCTTGCAATGCCGAAGACAATCTGCGCACCGAACACATTGTCATTGAAGCCTGGTTCAGGGGCTGCTGAGGGAGTCCTGGATTAGGGGGTCCCCGGGCGTCTGGGCTATGTGGCGTGGGCCAGACTGATGGGTCGTGAAGATACAAGATAGAAGGCTTTCCATCGTGTCCGCATGGGACTCTCCTTTGCATGGATGGCAAACTTGGCGTTCGGATATGAAGATTCCTTTCTCTGTAAACCAACTCTGTACAACCCTAGGCCCCCTCTGGTGTCTATATAAACCAGAGGGTTTAGTCCGTAGAGGCAATCATAATCATACAGGCTAGACATCTAGGGTTTAACCGTTACGATCTCGAGGTAGATCAACTCTTGTAACCCCTATACTCATCGAAGTCAATCAAGCAGGAAGTAGCGTATTACCTCCGTTAGGAGGGGCCGAACCTGGGTAAACATCGTGTCCCTGTCTCCTGTTACCTTCGATCCTTAGACGCACAGTTCGAACCCCCTACCCAAGATCTGCCGGTTTTGACACCGACAGTACCCAGACTTTCCTGCCTGCGGCCCACGGCGTGCATGGCTCCATCGACGGTCTGGTACGGCCCAGCTTCGCAATCGACAACTCAAGACTCTTGCGAGGCGGACGACACCAAGACCTCCACGACGAACAACCTTCTCAGGCTAGCTCCCGAGGGGCGGAGATATCTATGCAAGTATCACCTCGCAAGGCTCAGATGACGTGAGCCATGATGACCAAGGCCAGGCGGGTACCAGCGGGCACAGTGTACCAGTTTCCTCTTCGGTCCTAAAGGGGCAAGCGCAGGCATGGAGTCCCGAGGAATCAGCCAAAGGTTTCCATTCCCATGCAACAAGACCAAGACCACCAGGACGGCAGGACGGAGGTCATCACCGAGTCCACCGCGGCGTCACAACCAGAAGCTTTTGCAGGCGAAGACTACTTTTTTCACGATAAGATATACTAGTTGTCTCCCTTCGAATTTGGCTGTTGTGGGATCCCTTCCCGCCTTTATTTGGGAGGAGGACCAAGGCCACTCTGTCACGCCCAATATGCGACCCTATCCAAAAGGAACTCGACGGTCCCACCAAGGATAGACCCGCCTATTGAAACGCTTTTGCAAGGTGGATATCATTACATCAACATTACATAATAGATGGGGATACATACATAGGGCACAAATGCCACCAGAATACATCAACATCATACACAAGGACAACATCCGACTACGGATGAAACATAAACAGAAGCTCAAACGACATCCACCCTGCTAGCCCAGGCTGCCGACCTGGAACCTATCCCCTGATCGAAGAAGAAGCAGAAGAAGAACTCCAACACAAGCAAACATCGCTCTCGCGTCATGATCAACGCAAACCTATACCTGCAACTGGTGGTGTAGTAATCTGTGAGCCACGAGGACTCAGCAATCCCATTACCATGGGTATCAAGACTAGCAAAGCTTAAAAAGGATAGGAAGGGGTAAAGTGGTGAGGTTGCAGCAGCGGCTAAGCATATATGGTGGCTAACATACGCAAATGAGAGCGAGAAGAGAAACAAAGGAACGGTCGTCAACTAATAATGATCAAGAAGTGATCCTGAACTCCTACTTACGTCAAACATAACCCAGAAACTGTGTTCTCCTCTCGATCAGCCCCGAAAAGAGACACTCACGGTTACGCACACGGTTGGTGTATTTTAGAAGGGTTTGCTTCAAGTTTACTACAACCGGATATTAACAAATTCCCATCGCCACATAACCATGGCACGGCTTTGAAAGTTTATACCTGCAGGGTGTCCCAACTTAGCCCATGATAAGCTCTCGCGATCAACGAAGGATATTCCTTCTCCCGGGAAGACCCGATCAGTCTCGGAATCCGGCTACAAGACATTTCGACAAACAATAAAACAAGACCAGCAAAGCCGCCCGATCGCGGACAATCCCGATAGGAGCTGCACATATCTCGTTCTCGAGGCAACACGGATGAGACATCCTACTGAGTAAAACCAAACCTCGAGTTGCCACAAGGGGCCCCATGATCTACTCGGTTCGGGCCAACACTTAGAGAAGCTTTGGACCGGGGGCTAAATAAAGATGACCCTCGAGAGAGCGACTCCCAAGGAAAAGTAGGTGGTGGTGAGGCAAATGGTAAAACCAATGTTGGGCCTTCTTTGGAAAAGTCTTATTCAAAGCGAATTGTCAAGGGGTCCCATAAATCACCCGACCGCGTTAGGGACGCAAAATCCGGGAACATAATACCGATATGACGGAAACTAGGGCGGCAAGAGTGGAACAAAACACCAGGCATAAGGCCGAGCCTTCCACCCTTTACCAACTATATAGATGCATTAATTAAATAAGATATATTGTGATATCCCAACAAGTAAACATGTTCCAACAAGGAACAACACCTCCATGTTCCAACAAGGAACAAACTTCATCTTCACCTGCAACTAACAACGCTATAAGAGGGGCTGAGCAAAGCGGTAACATAGCCAAACAATAGTTTGCTAGGAAGGGTGACAAAGGTTAGAGGCTGACATGGCAATTAGGTAGGCTTGAGCAACAAGTGATAGGTAGCGCAACATAGCGAAAGAACGAAGCAACTAGCATAGCAATGATAGTAGTGAGATCCAGGGTAGCGGTCATCTTGCCTGAAATCCCGCAAGGAAGAAGAACGAGTCCATGAAGAAGATGAGCGGATGAAGCGAACCAAGCGTGAGCGAAGCGAATCCTCACGATCGCAATAGAAAACGGAACTAACAAGAAGAAGCACACAACATAGTAAACACACCACACATAGACAAGACATGATGCAAAACAAGCATGATGCATGACAAATCTACATGAAGCTACTCATGGCAAGAGATGATGCAAACAAGAACAACACATCAAGGCAAGTTTAAATGAGGCCGGAAACAACATAGAACAATTCCGGTAAGTCCTCATATGCAAATTTCGAAAATGGCCCAGATCTGAATAAACCTTATGTTCAAGTGGTTAAACAGCAATTTAAGATGCACCACGATGATCTACACGAAATTCTAGTCAAGTTACATATAAAGTTCATTAGATTCGGAGCTACGGCCTAGAAGATATGAGCAAAACAAGTTAACCATGGCATTGATGCAAAATGCACCCAAACATCAAGAAAACACCTCAAAACAAGGATGCAACATGATAATATGAAGCTAAATGCAAAATCAAGCAAGTTTCATATAGAGCACACTCAAAACGGAGCAACGGTTCAACACATACACTCTATACAAGATATGACAACAATCTGTCCAAAACAGCAACTAGGCATATTGCAAGCATCAAAACAACATGCTACAGGACCTCAACATAATAAAAAAAGGCATGGGCATGATGTGCAGGTAAAGTATTACAAAACATGAACACTGAGCTATCTCCAGAAACCACTAGAACATGCTCAAAATGACATGGCAAGATTGCAAATAATAACAGTTTCAGGCATTGGCAGAAATAACATCAGGTTGCAATGTTTAGAGCTATCAAACAACATGTTACAGGAACTTAACATGGCAAACAAAGGCATGGCATGAATCTACTCAAAGCATAGAACAAAAGTCCTTTACTGACCATGAGCCAAAAAGGATCAGAAAATATGATGGCACCCATGTAAACATGGCAATTTATATTACAGATTTAAACATGGCAGGAACAACAATAAGTAGGCATGTTGGTGAGCTTGAACCACTCACCACAGAGCAATACATGGCATGGCAAGGCAACCAATAGTAAAAATACATGGCATAGAAGCTATACATGGCAAGAACAACATCATAGCATGCTTGGATCGACTACAACAACCTTGGCAAAATTGAATAACATGTAAACAACCTGCCAGGAAACATTTTATAGCAAAAGTAGAGCTCGATTGACTCAAGCTATGGCACTCCATAATTGCAAACAAGGGCATGGATGGATAGAGCAAGACTTGTTTAACAAAACATCCTTACTGAAGTATCTCAAAATATGCATGGATCTCTCGGTAGCATCAAGTTAACATGGCATGAAAATATCAGCAAACAGGGGCTGAAATCAGCAACATCATGAAGCCTAGTTTGCATGCTTGTGCTAGTCACCACATAGATCACAAAAATACATGGCACACCCCCTGTAAAGATGGCATGGCATATTACAAAACACATGTAGGACTCAAGATCATAGGGCGCACACATCAATCATGGCAAAAATGACAAAAGTGCATGTCCTGATAAGAATCTAAAACTAACATCACATAGCACTCTTCCAACAGCATTTTGGGCATAAAGATGAACTCAAAAGAAAATGATGCAATGAGATGAATTGATGTACTCGTCGAGGCGACCATTTTGACATATTACACGCGCAATACGGAGCTACGGGTGCAGAGTTATGGCATGATGAAAATGCAACAAAATGCAATAATTTCGGGACTTAGTGGATTTTACCCTCGAAAAAGTCAACGCGGATCGAGCGGAGCAGGACGGTATGATCTTGGGACGGATTCCGCCGTTTGGTTGGTGGTGGTGGTGGATCTCGTCCAGGCCACCGGATCCAGCGACGACGGCGGCGCCGGCGAAGCTTCCCGGCGAGGGGAGGCGGCTAGGGGGACGGGACACCGGGCCGGGAGGAGGCGACCGGGCTGGCGCGGAGGGAGGCGGCGCTGGCGAGGCGGGCACGGTGGCGGGGTTCTGGCCGAGCACGGAAGAGGAGCGGTGCGGCGGCGCTCGGCGCCGTTCGGCGAGACGCTGGAGGCGAAGGCGACGCCGGGAGGCGCTGGTGGCGCACGTATCGAGGCGGCGGGCGGCGAGTTCCAAGGCGGCGGCGACGGCGACAGCCAGCCCGGCGAGGCGGCGGAGGCGGCGGCTGCCGGGCGCTGGCAGGCCGGGCGGCGAAGGCGGCGGAGGCGCTTGGATCCGCACGGCGGCGGGGCGGCGGTTGGGCCCGATGTCGGGCGGGCGGACGGCGGAGGCGGCGGGAGGACACGTGGCGAGGCGTGGTTGGCTGCGGCGGCGAGGCGGACGTGTCCGGCGAGGGAGCGGATGCGTCCGGTGGCGGCGGAGGGCGATTTTTTAGGGTTAGGGGGAATTTCATCCGCGATTTTGATGGGGAAGGCACATATTTATAGGTAGAGGGAGCTAGGAGAGTCCAAATGAGGTGCGGTTTTCGGCCACGCGATCGTGATCGAACGGCCGAGAGCATGGAGGGGAGTTAGATGGGTTTTGGGCCACTTTTAAAGGGGTGTTGGGCTGCAACACAAAAGAGGCCTTTGCGGTTACCCGGTTAACCGTTGGAGTACCAAACGACTTCCAAATGATCCGAAACTTGACAGGCGGTCTACGGATGCTATACCAAGGCCGCTTGGCAAACCTCGGTCCATTCCGAGACCGTTTAACACCCGCACACGAAAAAAGGTAAAAGGGGGCGCCGGGAGACATAGGAGTGCCGGATTGCAAAACGGACAACGGGGAAAATGCTCGGATGCATGAGATGAACATGTATGCAAAATGAAATGCACATGATGACATGATAAGAAATGCAGATGATGACATGGCAAAGTGCAACACGCAAGCAAATGACATGGCAATGACGGCGAATAACTGGCGGACACCTGGCGCATCGAATCCGGGGCGTTACAACACTCCTCCACTAACAAGAGATCTCGTCCCGAGATCTTAGGACCGAGACGGAAGAGAAAAGGAAGAGGTGAAACAAAAACTCAAGAAAAGAAGCAACGAATCGAGAGCACTCGAGAAGAAGAGAGGAACGACGAGAATGACGAGAATCAAAAACTCATGGAAACATGATAGACTATGAAACCATTCCGGTTAGAAGGAGATAAGAAACGAGTAAGACTGAAAAGGATTTAGGCAGCACTCCGGTTGAACAAGGAAAGAAATAGAACACGAACTTGAGAAGATGGAATGACACTTGATAAAGACATGACACAAAACCTTCGGAAAGAATTGAAAAATTTGAATGAAAAGAACTTAGAAGGAAGGATTGAACGGAGTTGTTGAGAAAATCAACAACGAAAGAATAAGATTGTTGTGGACTTACGGAAAACATCTCAAAATTAATGAGGTGATAAACGACCACAAGCGGAAAAGATTTAATAGCTGAGAAGAACGAAGAAATGCAAATCTCCACTTCAAAAGAATACGGAGAATTAATTGCACTTCGAGATGCAAGAATAAAACTTGAGCTCCTCCAACAAGAATCTTGATGAACTCTTTGGAGAATGAATTAAATCATGACGATTCACCGTGAAGAACTCCGGTAACAAAAGGATGATGAGATAGAATGAAGGATGAAAGAAAAATAAGATTAAAGCCTGCGATGATTCGGATGGAGGTTCCGACGAGATGGCCGAGGAAATTTGAACTCCGGAAAAGAAAAGATGAAAACACTTGGAACTAGAATTTATTCCTCAAGAACAAACTCCGAAGAAAAATATTAATCACTTGGATGAAATAAGAATAAGATTTATTGTATGCTTATCCTTCATCAAATTAAATTGATGACACCCGGATTTGGCATGCAACTTATTCGCGTTGGAAAAGATTAAGGGAGGATATAGCATGAAAATTTGAGAAAGTCTTCATGAACCACCGGTAGGATTGGAGAGAACGAATGGATTAATATGATAATCAAAGAAAAAAAATAATCTTGAACGAACCACCGTAAGAAATGAAAATGAACGAAGAAAAGAGAAAGAATGGCCGGGAAGAATTAGAAGAACCCATAAGCTAGAGGGGATTTAGATGCAAAAGAACAAAGAGATCATGAGCTGATTAAAGAACACTTGAACGAAGCACCGGAAGAATATTCAGATGAACGAAGCTGAAAACTTGGAACGAAGAAATATTCCGAAAAGATGACCTCTGGATGATCGAGACAGAAAACAACTCCTGAAATACTCCGGATGGATGAAAAGAATTGCACAACTGGAAACAACTAGATAGGATAACATCCAGCTAGAACCATGAATCTCTGGGGGAACGGACAAGATTTAGGGAAAACTCTACTTCGATCTTCGAATGATGAGGAGAAACACCACCAAAATTAATGAGATACTCTGGAAGAATGAAAAACAGAGAGGTTGAACCTAACAATAAAATGATTTGAAATCGATCTTGGAAAAGGAATGTGACTGATGGAATCCATTCTTACATCACACTTGAAAAGAATTGGGGATAGCTCCGGGTAAATTAGAAGAGTCAGGTAAGATCCTGGGAAAAGACCTGTGGGTTAGGGCCCAATGAAGAGATAACACCGTTGGAAAGGGATGTTGAACAGATAGATGATGCACCGGAACAAATGAAATATTTGGATGAGGTGGCAGCCTCGAATTAATTGGAACACAGACGAATCTCCTGAGATGACTTGAACACTCCGGAAGGATAAACTAGCGAGAGGCGAACGAGCAAAGAGAACACTTGATCCAAGGAAAATAATATGATCAACACCGAAAAACTTGAATTTAGTGCACCGGAAAAAGAAAGGGATGAAGAATGATGAACGAGACGAGAATTCACCGGTTGAAATAATTGAGGGAAAACCTGAAGAGGCTCCGTAGGAATGAAATTGATGCTCGAAAGAGATTCAAACTCCGGGAAGAAGAGGGTGGGAGGGCGGGAAAAACAAAGGCAACTTGGAAGGGGAAACGACGAATAACTTGAAGAGAAAACACCGGTTGAAATCATTGAGGAGAGAGAGCAAAAACTTCACACGAGTAGGATGGATACTCGATTACGGACTCCGGTTCCGAGAAGAAAAGGGTGGGCGGGTGGGAAAAGAAAACAACTGAGGATTGAACTTGCAAAACAAAGAGGGTCGAATCACCATGACGAGAAATGCACCGGATAAAAAGAGCTGAGGAACAACTACCGGAAAACCAACTGTGTGATCCTAAAGAAAAATTTGAATGGGAAGAGGAGTAGTTCAAAACACCTACGTCAAGAATCCTCACCAGAGCGACGAAGGGGCAGAGGAGTAAAAAGAATTCCTACTCTCCGATATAACTAGACTCCGAAAACAGTTTATTCTAGACTCAACATCGGCCAAACTACACGATCAATCAAGGGGGCTCCTAGGGTCGGTCGAGGCTCTGATACGAACTTGTCACGCCCAATATGCGACCCTATCCAAAAGGAACTCAACGGTCCCACCAAGGATAGACCCGCCTATTGAAACGCTTTTGCAAGGTGGATATCATTACATCAACATTACATAATAGATGGGGTACATACATAGGGAACAAATGCCACCAGAATACATCAACATCATACACAAGTACAACATCCGACTACGGATGAAACATAAACAGAAGCTCAAACGACATCCACCCTGCTAGCCCAGGCTGCCGACCTGGAACCTATCCCCTGATCGAAGAAGAAGCAGAAGAAGAACTCCAACACAAGCAAACATCGCTCTCGCGTCATGATCAACGCAAACCTGTACCTGCAACTGGTGGTGTAGTAATCTGTGAGCCACGAGGACTCAGCAATCCCATTACCATGGGTATCAAGACTAGCAAAGCTTAAAAAGGATAGGAAGGGGTAAAGTGGTGAGGTTGCAGCAGCGGCTAAGCATATATGGTGGCTAACATACGCAAATGAGAGCGAGAAGAGAAACAAAGGAACGGTCGTCAACTAATAATGATCAAGAAGTGATCCTGAACTCCTACTTACGTCAAACATAACCCAGAAACCGTGTTCTCCTCTCGATCAGCCCGAAAAGAGACACTCATGGTTACGCTTTACGGTTGGTGTATTTTAGAAGGTTTGCTTCAAGTTTACTACAACCGGATATTAACAAATTCCCATCGCCACATAACCATGGCACGGCTTTGAAAGTTTATACCTGCAGGGTGTCCCAACTTAGCCCATGATAAGCCCTCGCGATCAACGAAGGATATTCCTTCTCCCGGGAAGACCCGATCAGTCTCGGAATCCGGCTACAAGACATTTCGACAAACAATAAAACAAGACCAGCAAAGCCGCCCGATCGTCGACAATCCCGATAAGAGCTGCACATATCTCGTTCTCGGGCAACACGGATGAGACATCCTCTGAGTAAAACCAAACCTCGAGTTGCCACGAGGGGCCCATGATCTACTCGGTTCGGGCCAGCACTTAGAGAAGCACCGTCCGGGGCTAAATAAAGATGACCCTCGAGACCGACTCCCAAGGGAAAAGTAGGTGGTGGTGAGGCAAATGGTAAAACCAATGTTGGGCCTTCTTTGGAAAAGTCTTATTCAAAGCGAACTGTCAAGGGGTCCCATAAATCACCCGACGCGTTAGGGACGCAAAATCCGGGAACATAATACCGATATGACGGAAACTAGGGCGGCAAGAGTGGAACAAAACACCAGGCATAAGGCCGAGCCTTCCACCCTTTACCAAGTATATAGATGCATTAATTAAATAAGATATATTGTGATATCCCAACAAGTAAACATGTTCCAACAAGGAACAACATCTCCATGTTCCAACAAGGAACAAACTTCATCTTCACCTGCAACTAACAACGCTATAAGAGGGGCTGAGCAAAGCGGTAACATAGCCAAACAACAGTTTGCTCGGAAGGGTAACAAAGGTTAGAGGCTGACATGGCAATTAGGTAGGCTTGAGCAACAAGTGATAGGTAGCGCAGCATAGCGAAAGAACGAAGCAACTAGCATAGCAATGATAGTAGTGAGATCCAGGGTAGCGGTCATCTTGCCTGAAATCCCGCAAGGAAGAAGAACGAGTCCATGAAGAAGATGAACGGATGAAGCCGAACCAAGCGTAGACGAACGAATCCTCACAATCCAACGAAAACGGGAACTAACAAGAAGAAGCACACAACATAGTAAACACACCACACATAGACAAGACATGATGCAAAACAAGCATGATGCATGACAAATCTACATGAAGCTACTCATGGCAAGAGATGATGCAAATAAGAACAACACATCAAGGCAAGTTTAAAATGAGGCCGGAAACAACATAGAACAATTCCGGTAAGTCCTCATATGCAAATTTCGAAAATGGCCCAGATCTGAATAAACCTTATGTTCAAGTGGTTAAACAGCAATTTAAGATGCACCACGATGATCTACACGAAATTCTAGTCAAGTTACATATAAAGTTCATTAGATTCGGAGCTACGGCCTAGAAGATATGAGCAAAACAAGTTAACCATGGCATTGATGCAAAATGCACCCAAACATCAAGAAAACACCTCAAAACAAGGATGCAACATGATAATACGAAGCTACATGCAAAATCAAGCAAGTTTAATATAGAGCACGCTCAAAACGGAGCAACGGTTCAACACATACACTCTATACAAGATATGACAACAATCTGTACAAAACAGCAACTAGGCATATAGCAAGCATCAAAACAACATGCTACAGGACCTCAACATAATAACAAAAGGCATGGGCATGATGTACAGGTAAAGCATTACAAAACATGAGCACTGAGCTATCTCCAGAAACCACTAGAACATGCTCAAAATGACATGGCAAGATTGCAAATAATATGATTTAGGCATTGGCGAGAAATAACATCAAGGTTGCAATGTTTAGAGCTATCAAACAACATGTTACAGGAACTTAACATGGCAAACAAAGGCATGGCATGAATATACTCAAAGAATAGAACAAAAGTCCTTTACTGACCATGAGCCAAAAAGGATCAGAAAATATGATGGCACCCATGTAAACATGGCAAGTTATATTACAGATTTAAACATGGCAGGAACAACAATAAGTAGGCATGTTGGTGAGCTTTAACCACTCACCACAGAGCAATACATGGCATGGCAAGGCAACCAACAGTAAGAAGACATGGCATAGAAGCTATACATGGCAAGAACAACATCATAGCATGCTTGGATCGACTACAACAACCTTGGCAAAATTGAATAACATGTAAACAACCTGCCAGGAAACATTTTATAGCAAAAGTAGAGCTCAATTGACTCAAGCTATGGCACTCCATAAATGCAAACAAGGGCATGGATGGATAGAGCAAGACATGTTTAACAAAACATCCTTACTGAAGTATCTCAAAATATGCATGGATCTCTCGGTAGCATCAAGTTAACATGGCATGAAAATATCAGCAAACAGGGGCTGAAATCAGCAACATCATGAAACCTAGTTTGCATGCTTGTGCTAGTCACCACATAGATCACAAAAATACATGGCACACCCCCTGTAAAGATGGCATGGCATATTACAAAACACATGTAGGACTCAAGATCATAGGGCGCACACATCAATCATGGCAAAAATGACAAGTGCATGTCCTGATAAGAATCTGAAACTAACATCACATAGCACTCTTCCAACAGCATTTCGGGCATCAAGATGAGCTCAAAAGAAAATGATGCAATGAGATGAATTGATGTACTCGTCGAGGCAACCATTTTGACATATTACACGCGCAAAACGGAGCTACGGGTGCAGAGTTATGGCATGATGAAAATGCAACAAAAATGCAATAATTTCGGGGACTTAGTGGATTTTTACCCTCCGAAAAAGTCAACGCGGGATCGAGCGGGAGGCGAGGCGACGCCGGGGGAGGCGCTGGTGGCGCACGCATACCGAGGCAGGCAGCGGGCGGAGAGAGGTTCATGGCAGGCGGCGGACGGCGACGAACTGGCGAGGCGGCGGAGGCAGGCGGCCGGCTCGGCGGCGCGCTGCGGCGGCGAAGGCGGCGGAGGCGCTGGATTCGCACGGGCGGCGGCGGGTGGCGGTTCGGCCCCCATGGTGAGGCGAGCCGCGGGCCGGACGGCGGAGGCGGCGGGAGGACACGTGGCGAGGCGTGGTTGGCTGCGGCGGCGAGGCGGACGTGTCCGGCGAGGGAGCGGACGCGTCCTGTGGCGGCGGAGGGCGATTTTTTAGGGTTAGGAGGAATTTCATCCGCGATTTGGACGAGGAAGGCACATATTTATAGGTAGAGGGAGCTAGGAGAGTCCAAATGAGGTGCGGTTTTCGGCCACGCGATCGTGATCGAACGACCGAGAGCATGGAGGGGAGTTAGATGGGTTTTGGGCCACTTTTAAAGGGGTGTTGGGCTGCAACACAAAAGAGGCCTTTGCGGTTACCCGGTTAACCGTTGGAGTACCAAACGACCTCCAAATAATCCGAAACTTGACAGGCGGTCTACGGATGCTATACCAAGGCCGCTTGGTAAACCTCGGTCCATTCCGAGACCGTTTAACACCCTTTACGAAAAAAAGGTAAAAGGGGGCGCCGGGAGACATAGGAGTGCCGGATTGCAAAACGGACAACGGGGAAAATGCTCGGATGCATGAGACGAACATGTATGCAAAATGAAATGCACATGATGACATGATAAGAAATGCAGATGATGACATGGCAAAGTGCAACACGCAAGCAAATGACATGGCAATGACGGCGAATAACTGGCGGACACCTGGCGCATCGAATCCGGGGCGTTACACACTCTAAATAGGACCTAGCCACCACCATAGAGGGGGTTCGGATCCATTCCACCCGGACCAGCTCACCAGCTTACTGGAGCTCCAGAACACACCTCCTGAGATTGTTCTCCCGCTGTACTAGTTCATCCTCAGCCTTCCAAGGCCAATCCACCACAAAGCAGGAGTAGGGTTTTACACCGCAAGGTGCCCCGAACCTGGGTAAACTGTCGTGTCCCATTTTCCTTTGAGTTAGACGAGCTAGGCTATGAGATCGGCGAGTAGGCAGACTCGGGATGTTGAGTTCTTCGCACGCACCCCAGAGTTCGAACCTCTCAAGGGTCTGCGGAACCTGAAATCTGACACGCGCCTCGGGCCCGGGGGCTACTGTTAGTGTTCTGGGACCCGGGTTACCCAGACTTTCCTGCATGCGGCCCACGGCATGGCTCCATCGACGGCCTGCTACGGCCCATCTCCAGCACCAACAACTCAAGACCCTCGTGAGGGGCCAAGCCTCGTGAGGCAGACGACACCATGACCTCCAGAAGGAGCGGCCTCCTCGGGCTTGTTCCTGAGGAGCGGAGATTTCTATGCAAGCCTCACCTCGTGAGGTTCAAATGACGTGAGCCATGATGACCAAGGCCAGGCGGGCGCCAGCGGGCGCAGGACAGCAGTTTCCTCTTTGGTGCTAAGGAGGCAAGCGCAGGCGCAGAGTCCCGAGGAATCAGCCAAAAGTTTCCATTCCCATGCAATACGACCAAGACCACCAGGACGGAGGTCATCGCCGAGCCCACCATGGCGTCACGACCAGACGCTTTTGTAGGTGAAGACTACTTTTGTTAGGATAAGATGTACTAGTTGTCTCCCTTCGAATTTGGCCGTTGTGGGATCCCTTGCTGTCTCCATTTTGGGGGAAGAGGACCAAGGCCACTATAAATAGGGCCTAGCCACCACCATGGGGACGGACCGGATCCGGATCATTCAGATCATCCTCTCCCCACCAGCTCAAGAACACACCTCTTGAGATCATTCTTCCACTATACTAGTTCATCCTCAGCCCACCTCGAGGCCAATCCACCACTAAGCAGGAGTAGGGTTTTACACCACGAGGTGGCCCAAACCTAGGTAAACTGTTGTGTCCTCTTTCCTTTTTGTTTGTCGAGCTAGGCTGTGGGATCGACGGGTTATCAGACTAGGGAGGTCGAGTTCTTTGCACGCACCCGAGAGTTTGAATCCATCCAGGGTTTACGGAGCCCGAAATCTGACATTGGTCTTGTAGCATGGAAATGGAAACCATTGATTGATCCTCGGGACTACGCGCCTGCGCTTGCCTCTTTAGCACCATAGAGGAAACCTGCTGTACATCGCCCGTTGGCGTCCGCCTGGCCTTGGTCATAATGGCTTGCATCATCCCAGCCTCACGAGGTGAGGGATTGCATAGAAATCTCCGCTCCTCAGGATCCAGCATAAGGAGGCCACTCCTTCTGGAGGTCCTGACATCGCCCGCCTCACGAGGCTTGGCCCCTCACAAGGGTCTTGTGTTGTTGGTGCTAAAGATGGGCCGTACCAGGCCATAGATGGAGCCACGCAGTTGGCCGCAGGCAGGCAAGTCTGGATACCCCGGTTCCCAGAACACCGACAGCCCTTGCTCGAGCTCTAGTCGTTGGTCCATGTGGTGTCATAGGAGATGAAGGTAGGTCCATGGGGATGACTGTAGGATGCTCCACATCATCCCCCCGCCCTTGGGAAAGATCCAACCTCGGATCGAAAACCTCATCACCATGGTAGGGAGAGAGATCCTTGACGTTGAAGACATCGCTCATGGTCTACTTGTCGCGTGGTATGTCGATCTTGTAGGTATTTAGCGTGCGATCACCTTGAAGAGTCCGTTGGCGCGAGGTAGCAGCTTGGACTTGTGTTCATTGGGGAAGCGGTCCATGCGAAGGTGTAGCCACACAAGATCTCCAATGTTGAATATCATGGGTTGCTTGTTGATGTTGAGCTTGGTCCCGAGGTGGTTTACTTGGCGCTCGATTGCTTGTCTTGTATCTTCATGCACCTTCTTGAGATATCTCACTCGTGCGCTCGCATCCATGTTGATGTTGAGGTAGTGGAAGAATGTCCAATTGGGACAACGGATTGTAACTATCGATGACCTCGAAGAAGGGGGTCTTGCTGGTAGTCGAATGTTGTGCTCGATTGTAGGCGTATTCGGTGATGGGTAACAATTCCTCCCACTCCTTGATGTTCTTCTTGATCAACACGTGGAGGAGAGTTGTAGCGTCTGGTTGGTGGTCTCTGTTTGGCCTTCGGTTTGCGGATGGTATGCGGATGAGAAGAGTAGCTTAATTCCGAGCTTGGTGCATAGGTTCTTCCAAAAGTAGCTAAGGAACTTGACATGCTACGCACTTTTTGCAATTTGGTTGGTTGTGGCCAAGTTTTAATAGCATCAATTTTAGCTTCATCTACAACAAAACCCAAGAAAGCAAGCTTGTCAACAACAAATGTGCATTTCTCCATATTAGCATAAGTTGCTCATTTTGACGAGTTTGCAAAACGGCCCTAAGATGGGTGACATGATATTCGAGAGATTCGCTAAACCCAAGTATATCGTCAAAGTAGAACACAACAAATATGCCATTGTATTTGCGAAGAACATAATGCATCACACGCATGAAAGTGCTAGGTGCTTCGGATAAGCCCATAGGCATGACTATCCACTCATACAAGACAAACTTGGTTTTGACAGCGGGTTTCCATTCATCACCCTCTTGAATGTGAATTTGGTAATAGCCACTCTTAAGATCAAATTTTGAGAAATTGTGGCTCCGCTAAGATCATCTAGCAGACCGTCAAGGCATGGAATGGGATGCCTATAGCGAACGGTGATAGCATTTATGGGACGGCAATCGGAACACATGTGAAAACTACCATCCCTCATAGGCACAAGAATAACCAAAATGGCACAAACACTTGGGCTCTCACATATATGTCCATTGTCAATGAGGTGTTGGACTTGCCTTTGTATTTCTTTGGTTTCTTTGGGGTTAACGCGGTATGGTGCCTTGTTTGGTAAAGGTGCGTCGGGGATGAGGTTGATGCAGTGTTTGATGCCTCGTAGTGGAGGTAGTCCTGGAGGTAGCTCATCAGGGAATACATTAGCGAACTCCTGCAATAGATTAGGCAACACTAGAGGTAGATGGAGAGAGGTGTTAGCTCTTGCCGCTTCATATTTGCACACTAGTACATAGTGTATAACACTCAATGGTTTCTCACACACTTCCTCTCATTTATCTTTTGGTAGCAAAAAGCACTAAATTTTTCTTGTCGCTCATCGTGGAGGCACTCATTTTTTGGCTTGTGGTGCTCACTCTCTTTTTGTTGGCTCACTCTCTCACAATTATGTCCATGACGGGTGGATGCTTGCTTGTCGGCGATCACTTGGCTAGGCGACATTGGTCGTAGCACGTATTCCTTGCCCTTCATCTTGAAGCTATAGTGATTGGTTCGCCCATTGTGGATGACGCCGCAGTCGAATTGCCAAGGTCGTCAAAGTAGGTGGTGGAAAACGGACACGGGAACCACATCACACTCCAATGTGTCTTCCTATGCTCTAATCTTGAAGGAGACTTGAATGGTGCCGGAGTCGCTAAGACATTGGACCTTGTAGGGACGAGGATGCTTCATCTTGACCAATTGTAGCTTGGAACATAGCTCTTCACTTGCCAAATTGTGGCAACTTCCTCCATCGATGATGACCTTCACAAAACGTCCATTGATGCCAGCTTTGTTGTCGAAGATGTGGCAACGTTGGTCTTTGTCTTGTTGGTGTTGAAGTGTCAAGACATTTGAGACAACAAGAGCGGGGCTCGAGTGACGGTATCCTGGACTAGGAGGTACTCACCACGTCGTATCCCGGTCAGTTGGATTGGGCCGAGAACCCCCATGGCCGTATACACATGGGACAGTCCTAACAGCTGCCGCATGCAAGGAAGATTCCACAAGACTTGGTGATCAAGACAAGGACTCCTCCCCCACCGGCGTATTCGGCTAGGACTCTTGTTATCCTAGGCCTCTGGTGCATTATATAAACCAGGGCCAGGCTAGTCGATAGATCACAATTACAATCATACCACCATAGGCTAGCTCTTAGGGTTTAGCCTCTACGATCTCGTGGTAGATCTACTCTTGTACTACTAATATCGTCAATATTAATCAAGCAGGAAGTAGGGTTTTACCTCCATC
The DNA here is from genome assembly GCA_021605205.1 of Aegilops longissima. Lineage (NCBI taxonomy): Eukaryota > Viridiplantae > Streptophyta > Magnoliopsida > Poales > Poaceae > Aegilops > Aegilops longissima. The sequence goes on from CM038677.1 coordinate 312,995,163, forward strand.
AAGAGGGCCCGAACCTGGGTAAACATCGTGTCCCCGGTCTCCTGTTACCATCATCCTTAGACGCACAGTTCGGGACCCCTACCCGAGATCCGCCAGTTTTGACACCGACATTGGTGCTTTCATTGAGAGTTACGCTGTGTGATCGGCAAAAGGATCAATGGCTCGTCAGCAGATCAACTGCGACGTCGACTTCTTCGTCACCGGCTCGACTGGTCATCTCGTCTTGACCAAATATTGTGCCCTGCCTCCGATCGTCATGTTCGGACGAGGTCCTTCGTCAACATCAACTCCGATCTCTATCAAGATCATGGAGGAATCATCCATGGCGCTCAGGGGCTCAACGTCAACATTGCTCTCGGACAACCGTCCTGTTTTTCTGGACAACGAACTTGTATCCGCCGCTACTGCCTCCTCGAGTGTCGCTTTAATGATTGCTTCAGCGGAATTGTGCAGAATTGAGTCTACAACGACCCTGGAAAATTTCGTCGAGTTCCGATGGAGGAATCTCCGGCAATCTCCGATATACCGGAGCCGCATTGAATCTGGACGAGAATCCAGACGAGTTTGGAGTGTGGTGTCCAGCATCTAGCTCGGACGTCCTTTGGAAGATCCAACCTTTGATCGGCTGTGGATTTCCTATATCTACCACCTGTCAAAAATTCAGCTCGATCCGACCGTCCAAACTCCGGGAACCTCCCGATTAGTGCATCACTTTTCAGATCTGTTTCCTACGCGAATACGGATCCGACCCGAATTCATGTTTCTTTATGAACGTGATATTTGACAACCTTTTAAAAGGAATTTTCTTCTAAGGTATTGCACATTGTTTTTCACACGCGCCCATAAAATTTTAATCCTCCTCTGAGGTAATCTTCACCATCACGCTGGTGTCAAACCAGTCCGGCAATATAGCTCCACGGCTGCCGACCTGCGCTAGACATGTCGTCGCTTTTTGAGCCGAGCTCAACTTCTTCGGATACTCACCTCGGCGAGCCGAACAAGAGTTCGGAATCGCCAAAGATAAATCATCACCAACATCACCGCCTCACGGATTACACGGAGCGGGCACACCGGCATCGCCGCACGGCCACCTCAGCAAGCCAGTATTGACCACGTCACAAGTTACGACCTACATCGGCATGGCCGAACTGTTGCTTCATCGAGCCAATGTCCACCAACGCCGAACTACTTCAACACCTCGGCTGACATGGCAGCTGCAACATCTCCTCATCGATCTGCTCCGTCTCCTCGTCCGGACCGGGGGCTTCGTCATCCCTTCATCGGCACACTCCGGTAACTTCGGCGACACCAGCCGACCGGCTTCATCACGTCAGCTGGACCGGGGGCTTCACCTCGGCGAGTCAACTTTTACCAGCGTCGCCATGCCATCACTTCATTGCCCATCAGGCAATGGGTATGCGGAATGAGTCCCAATTTTGGGAGTCACTTTTCTTCAGACTGCTACAACGAATAAACCAGGTGCTATTAATCCTAACAATTTTTGCTTGTTGGGTTTATTTTTTTAAGGAATTATTACTCTAGTTTGTTCCATCATCTGTACACAGGTCTATCAAATGGCGGCCACAATAAGAACGATCGCGTGGTGGTTCGGTCAGTTTCCGTACATAGTTCGGCGAACGCCGCATCTGGAGTCTGGACCGCCCTGCGAATTCAGGCTATGTCACTGCGTCACGCTGAAGCCCTGCATCGACATTGGCTTCAGCACCAGGCCACATCTCTTTAAATAAATTATTTTTGCGCAAAGCAATTGCGTAAGGATTATATGTATTATTATTTCCTGGGCCGCACTATTTTACATGTGCAGGTAATGGACTTTGACTGCGTCGCGTGGTCTCTTCGGCGTCACTCTGCCGGCCTACATTGGCCGTGCTACGTCGCCACTTCGGATTGTCAAGCTCTTCGCTCCGCCACCTCGAGACCGGATTGGGGGCTGGGACCTTGTCCCGCATCAAGCTAGGACCGCGTCATCAACACCGATCACATTAACCAGCTAAGTCGCTTTCATGCTCAAAAACTTTCAGTTTTAAATTTTGTTCGGTCCGACCAAGCATTATACCTTTTTTGACAAAAGGTTGTTTGTGAAAAACTTCCTCATCCAAACTTTGTTTGTGACACACAAATTCAAATACCCCGTTTACTTGGGGGCTTCCTTTGTGAAGCTTTTCCTCTTGCATATGATTATACTTGTACGGCTTCGTTCCTTGTTTGCCTATTACGCCACAATATGCACCATGTTGACTTAAGCGATTTGCAAGCTGGGTTGCCTTGCTCCTGTGTTTACACCTACGTTCCCGATTGTTCGGCTAGGGAGTAAAGGGAGCACGTCTGCGATTGTCACGATCGGTTCATCCGGGCCGGACCTCAGACTGGGTGAAGCCGAAAGCTAGCGCTCTTACTGTTTTCAATTATGGTCGGCACACAACGGAACTCATGGGTACAAAAAATCTATTGCACAAGTCTCATAGTAACAATGAACACCGAAGAAAGGTATCGGTGGGGGTACTATTTTCTTCGAAGATGCTTCTTACACTTTGTTAGTAATATAGCATAAGTTCCCTAAGCGCTTTATGCATTATGACCTTATGGCCTGATTTCCTAGTTATCGGAAACACCGTTGATATTCTCGGCATGTGGAGTACATAACACTTTTCGGTCCTTGACCGAAGAGGGAGAAGCCGACGGTCGGTTAAGACATGTTTATAGTTTGGGTGAACAGAGATATGATATTAGTACTTCGGTACATACAATCATTATACATAAAATTCTTTTACCCAAGTGTAGGACCTTGAAGTATGTCTAGAGGGGGGTGATTAGACTAATTGACCAATAAAAACTTAACCTTTTCCCAATTTTAGACTTTGGCAGATTTTAGCTATTTTAGAACAAGTCAAGGAATCTTCACACAATTCAAGCAAACATGCAAAGAGTATATAGGAAGCGGAAAATAAAGCATGCAACTTGCAACAATGTAAAGGGAAGGGTTTGGAGAAATCAAACGCAATTGGAGACACGGATGTTTTTGTCGTGGTTCCGATAGGTGGTGCTATCGTACTTCCACATTGGTGGAGACTTCAACCCACGTAGGGTAATGGTTGCGCGAGTCCACGAAGGGCTCCACCCATGAAGGGTCCACGAAGTAGCAACCTTGTCTATCCCACCATGGCCGTCGCCCACGAAGTAGTTGCCTCACTAGCGGTAGATCTTCACGAAGTAGGCGATCTCCTTGCCCTTACAAACTCCTTGGTTCGACTCCACAATCTTGTCGAAGGCTCCCAAGTGACACCTAGCCAATCTAGGAGACACCACTCTCCAAGAAGTAACAAATCGTGTGTTGATGATGAACTCCTTGCTCTTGTGCTTCAAATGATAGTCTCCCCAACACTCAACTCTCTCTCACGGGATTGGATTTGGTGGAAAGAAGATTTGAGTGGAAAGCAACTTGGGGAAGGCTAGAGATCAAGATTCATATGGTTGGAATGGAATATCTTTGCCTCAACACATGAGTAGGTAGCTCTCTCTCAGAACTGGTAAGTTGGAAGTGTAGGTTTGTTCTGATGGCTCTCTCCATGAATGAAGAGGCGGTGGAGGGGTATATATAGCCTCCACACAAAATCTAACCGTTACACACAATTTACCAAACTCGGTGGGACCGAATCATCAAACTCGGTCAGACCGATTTAGTAAACCTAGTGACCGTTAGGATTTTCGGTGGGACTGACATGCATCTCGGTAGGACCGATTTGGTTAGGGTTAGGGCATAACGTAATCTCGGTGAGACTGATTACACAAACTCGGTGAGACCGATTTTGGTAATTGGCTAACCAGAGAGTTGGTCAGGTAAACTCGATGGGACCAATTTGCTCTTTCGGTGAGACCGAAAAGTTAGAAAAGGGAAACAGAGAGTTTACATTGTAATCTCGGTGGGACCGATTCGCTCTTTCGGTGAGACCGAAAAGTTACGAAGGGGAAACAGAGAGATTACAATCCCATCTCGGTGAGACCGAGATCCCTATCAGTGAAACCGATTTGCCTAGGGTTTGTGGCAGTGGCTATGACATCTGAACTCGATGGCGCCGAATAGAAAGAATCGGTAGGGCCGAGTTTGACTTTGGGTTTAGGTCATATGTGGATGTGAGAAAGTAGTGGAGGGTTTTGGAGCATATCACTAAGCACATGGAGCAAAAGGCTCATTAAGCAACACCTCATCCCTTCTTCATAGTATTGGCTTTTCCTATAGACTCAATGTGATCTTGGATCACTAAAATGTAAAATGAAGAGTCTTGAGCTTTTGAGCTTGAGCCAATCCTTTGTCCTTAATATTTTGAGGGATCGACTTTCATCATCCATGCCATGCCATTCATTGAACTTTCTTGAAATATTTATCTTGAAATAGTATTAGCTCAATGAGCTATATGTTGTTATGAATTACCAAAACCACCTAGGGATAGTTGCACTTTCAATCTCCCCCTTTTTGGTAATTGATGACAACATATAGATCAAAACTTCGATAAATGATAATAAAATTGAAAAACATAAATAAGCTTTGAGAAGTATGTGATAAGCAAGAGCTCCCCTAAATTTGTGCATATCTTAAGATTTGCTTTGGACTGCAAATGCACAAGAAATTAGGCTCATGGGTTACTCTTCCATGTCACATACATCTTGGTGGAGCGCTCAAAATAATAACGAGTGAATACATGCACTCATCACCAAGCACAGTGAATGATCATATAAGGATAAATAAGATAATATCATAAAAGGCATAAGTGTAGCTTATGATCAAACACATGATCATCATTGTCTCATGGGTAATGCATAGAATCACAAGCAATCAAACGCAAATAAGTTCAACCAAGAAGACAAGAGAGAACAAAAGCAAATCTCTCTCTCTCTCGAAGCCTATGATCTATACATTTTTCTCCCCCTTTGGCAACAAGTTACCAAAAAGTTCCTAGAAAATGCATAGTACTATGTCATCTCTCAAACTTGGTCTTCTGGTGGTGGTGTAGACAGGACTCCAAGGACGAACGCATCAGTAGACGTGGTAGGAGCTGAAGAAGTTGGAGCTGGAGCTGGTTGAGCTGGAGCTGTAGCTGGAGCTGAAGTAGTGGCTCTGGCGTCTAGAGTTGGTACTGCAGCTGACCTCTGAGCTCTTGGCACTCTTGCAAATGCATCAATTGTCGTCTTGCCCTTCCTCTCCTGCATATCATCTTGTAATTGCTCCACAGCTGACTGAATCTCAGTCACTTTGACATCAAGATCATAGAATTTTTGTTCCATGATTCTCTCCAGGCTCTCCTGGTTTTGAGTTAGGGTGGCCAACCCTTTCTCAATCCGCAGAGATGATGCTATTAAGTAATCAAGCTGCTACTGCTTGTTCTTCAGAAAGTAGTCAGATTCCTCTGCTTGAGTTGGCATCTTTGCAGCTTTCTCTTTCCTTGCCTTCTCCTTTCTCTCCTGAGCTTGCACTGATGATGGTTCATTCTCGGTCATGACAACTCGATTTTCCTCAAAATCAGGATAGAGAACCATGTGTTCCTTATCCAAAAGATACTTGCATGTGCCCATCTTCGAGTTTATCAACTCCTGAATCTGTGGGTCCACAGCTTCTCTTCTGATCTGCTGCTGTCCTCTTGATCGTCTCGACTATGAGGCTCATGACCTTGAATTTCTGAGGCACATCAAAGACATGAAGCAAATTGATTGCATGTCCTCTAATCATGTTATGGTCACCTGATTTGGGCAATAGAGTATGCCTTAAGATCCAGTTATCATAGGCAGCCCTGACAGCAGAAAATGGAGTGATCCAAACTTGAAGTTCTCAAGTGTATCATCGGGGATCTCCTTGTACATGTGTGACATTGTGCTATGATCCATTTTCTTCTTTCCATTAATGTCCAGGTGATCCTCACTTTCCTTTGGGGCATTGATCAAACTTGCCCATTCCTCTATGGTAGACTGATATCTGGTTCGTTCTGACATCCATACTATCCTGCCATCTGGATAGAAGTGTGCTGTGGAGTAGAATTGCATGATAAGTTCATCGTTCCAGTTGGTGAGCTTCTGCCCAACAAAATCAGCAATTCCACAAGCACTGAAGCTGTCATAAACTCAAGGGTAGTGTTATGCATTCTCCTTCATGTAGGTCCAGTTGACCCATCTCATATCGCAAACTATCGGCTTCTTATCCAGCAAGACAGTCTCATAAAAGTCCTACTGCTCCTTAGTGTGGAACCTGTAATCCACAGCAGTCCTTCTCCTCGTGGCATATGGATCTGTCTCTCTCCATAGCCTCAACCCATTATCTCTCCTGATCTTCATGTTTTCTGCCACAGGATGAGCATCGTTGGTCTGGGATCTTGGGTTTGAGTTTCCTTTGGACCTGCCCTTCTTCTTCTTCTTCAGCTTCAACCTCAGGCAATGGGGCCTTGTTCTTTTCGGCTGCTGGTATGCTCCTGGTATTCCTTTTGGGTGCATTCTTGGGCTTGGAGGCCGCTTTGGGCTTGGAAGTTGCAGCCCCTGACTTGATTGCATCACCCATCAGCTTTTGTGCCTTGGGTGCAGGCTCTGCAGCCTCTTCTTCTTCCTCTTCCATCATGGAAGGCTTCCCTATCACTCTTGCCATGGTCTTCTTGACCCTTTCTTTCCTTTTCTTTCCCTCTGCAGCAACAGGCTCTTTGGTAGAGATTCCAAAGGAGCTTGAGTAGACACTCTAGCTTTGGACATTGGTTGTCTGCCTGCTGGCCTTTTGATTTTCAAACCAGGCTTCACTGCAGATGAACTGACCTCCCTCTTGAGCACTTTCTTCTTGGAGCTTGCCTCATCCTCAACTGCCACGTAATCCTAATCCTTAGACTCTGAGGTCTTCTTCTTTCTTAATCTAGTGGCATCCTTGGGCAAATTGCTGGGAGTGCTTCTGCTCCCCTCATCTGAGCTGCTTGAGGGACTAGTGCCCTCGCTCAATGGAACCTGCTCTTCAGATTTGTTCTAGCATTTGTCACTCAGTGCGACATCTTTGTCCAACCGATTCTGACCACTGTGAATAGTTATAGATGAGGTAGAGTGGATGAGCATCACAAAATGCAGAGATTTTTGCAAAAGAATAATCCAAAAAACTTAGTTTTAGTTTCCCACTGAAAACATTTCGGATCTACCGATTTTCAAACTCGGTGATACCGAAGCAGTTTTGGAACCTAAACTAGTGAACTCGGTCAGACCGAGTCATAGTTCGGTTGCATCGAGACTGCTAGGGTTTCACACAGTTCGGAAATCGGTCACACCGATTTGTAATTCTCGGTCAGACCGAGACTTACAAGTGCAATGGCATCAGCCAAATCGGTGGGACCGAGTTTTTCAACTCGGTGGGTCGAGATGGTTTCATGAAACCTAACCCTAAATTTTCGAATCGCAACTATTCCAAGGATTGATTTGACTGGATAGGAGTGATTCAATCGTGGCAAGATGCATAATGTTCACAATGTGCTGAGAATCGGATGAGGAAAGCACTGTGATCGAGTCCATACCCTAGTTCGGCGGGAACTCGCTACGGCGGCAACGGCGGAGGAGAATTCTGTTGACGGCGGCGGAGACCAGCGACTGGAGGCGGCTGGCGATGAAGTCGACGATCCGTAGACCAAGTTTAAGTGAGCTATGCGCAGGAAAGAGGATTCGGAGAAAGTTTTATAAATTTTGCCTGTGCGATATATATAGCCCGACCCTGTCGGTGTGACCGAGTGGTACAACTCGGTGGCACCGAGATGCAAAACTGTGAACAGTTATTGCAACTTGGTGTGACTGAAAAGTACAAGTCGGTTGCACCGAGATGAAAACCTCGATCGACTTAGTAATCTCGGTATGACCGAAATGGAGGAATCGGTCAGACCGAAAATCACAAAGAAGTTTTGGAAGTTTAAGTCTATGACGAATCGGGGACTCCGAGTGCTCCTCACACAGAGTGGTTCGAATCTGACTTGATCAAATTTTGTGATGTAGCATGTATAGAGTTTGAGACGAGAAAATCATAGATAGCTAGAGAAGGTTCTTAGGCATTCTTGTCCATCCACTTGGCCAAAGAAAGAAAAGCCAAGCAATCAAAACAACAAGTGGATGTCCTCGAATGAGTAAATATGCAACCAACATGATCACACAATAAAATGACAAATGAGATATGTGACAAAGCATGCACAACCAATTCTAGCATCTATCAAACAGTTGGTGATGACTAGGTCATCTATATATGAGTATATTGACTTAGGAGTCAAATGAGAACATTTGATCATAGGTCATACTCATCGTTTAAGCTCAAGTGGGGTTACCACTTTTACGTAAAGCATTTATGTGTTCACATCATTAGAGTTGCTTTGACTCAATTCTTAGAGTTAAGCTCCCCCTAGATGTGAGATCCCCCCTTAGAGGGATAAACTAACCTTGGGTTTTGTTGATGATGACTTCATGTAGGTGTTGAAGATGTGGATGCTCAATGTTGATGTAGATCGTTTGGAGCAATCCTTTGGAGTGAGTTTCACTTTCAATACCTACATGGGTTAGTCCCACAAGGAACAAACGAGAATATCCATAGACATAGAGTGATGCACACACAAAATGATGTCCATGAAAACATTAGGTTACCTTGTCCCTTGCCTTACCAACATGAGGGTTTGTGACTCCTTGAACTAGTGCAAGATATGGAAGTTGATTGCACTTGTCCTTGCCATAATGATATGAGTTAAAAATGTTGGCGGAGTCACCCTCAAGAACTCTCTAGTTCTTCTTCTTCGGGATCCACATCAACTTGATGGGAATCCTTGGTGTAGTAGTTGTACTTGATGAAGTAGAACTTGACGTAGTCTTGGGAATCCACTTGACCAAGGCCTTAGGTGCTTCTTCAAATGCATCAATATCCTCTTGAAGCTTGTCCTTGCCTTTGTTCTTCTGGTCTTGTGGTGGAAGATCATCTTGAGCTTGTGTTCCCTCGAAGGAAGTAGGATCATACTTCACTTGTTGAGGAACAAACTTCGTCTTGGGGTATTGATCTTCTTCCCACTCAACTCCATTGGCATTGAACTTTCGTTCAAAACCAACACCTTGATTCTTCTGGTGCCTTCCTTACTTGCGTACAATTTCCTCAAATTGCTTACTCCCGGCAAGACTCTTGTATACACCTTTCTCTATAATTCCCTTCAATAAGCTGTTTTCTTGCTCAAGTGTAACTTGGCTAAGAGGATCATTAGTGGAATCAAGAGAACTACTAGAAGCAACAATATTGGATTTGGCATTGTGATTGTTACTACTAGAAGAAGAATCTTTCTTGTTCTTGTTACTAGACTTGACTTGAGGCATGTAAGTAGATAAGAGTAAACGCTTGGCAATGTAAGAAGAACTTTTCTTACAAAGATCATCATTGATTGCCTTTAAGAACTCATGCTCTTGCTCAAGGTTGAGCTTTTCAAAGCGTAACTTCTCATGAGCCCTTAAAAGTTCTCGATGATCTTCAAAGATAGTTTCATGAGCTAACTTAAGAGTGTTTAGTTCTTTAGTTAAACGCTCATTTTTCTCCTTATCATTGTCATTCGTTTCAACTTGATTAGCATGATTAATTGACGTTTCATCATAGTATTCATCACTAGAGTTGTCAACAAGTAAATCATCATCACCTAGCAAGTCATCTTCATCAACATCAAAATCAACATACTCGGGGTGTGTTACCTTAGGACCTTTGGCCATGAAGCATCTACCAATTCCTTCACTTGGTGATTCAAATGTATCATAGGAGTTGGTTGACACAAGTGCTAGACCGGCAACACCTTCATCTTGAGCGTATTCGGAGTCGGAGTGATAGCTTCTCTCGGAGTGATGGTGGTCGAGCGGATACCCATTCACCAACATGAGCTTGATGTCTTCGTTTTGTGTAGCTCTTTGATGACTTGTCCTTCCTTTCTGAATCTTTGCTTCTCCGTGAGGGTCTTCGTTCATAACGATCATCTCTACTCCTTCTCTCTCTTGGTGGTGATTCTTCTCTTCTACTTCTTCTCTTGGGAGAATCTTCTCTTCTTTTGTAGGGTGCCGTACACTCATTGGAGTAGTGTCCGGGTCTCCCACAATTGTAGCAATTGCGCTCTCGACTAGAAGATCTTTTGTCATTGTAGGACCTTGACAGCTTCTTTCTTTGCTTCTACTCTTGTAGAACTTGTTGAAGTTCTTCACCATTAACCTCAATTACTCATTGAAGGTTTGTTTCTCACTTGATGATGTGGGGGCTTCACATGAGGCTTTGTAAGCACCACTCGACTTGTTGTGAAGTTCCACCTTATCCTTGAGTGACATCTCATGAGCAAGAATTCTTCCAATGACTTTCGTAGGCTTGAGATCTTTGTAATTGGGCATCATTTGGATCAATGTGCACACGGTATCATATTTTCCATCCAATGCTCTTAGGATGTTCTTGATGATGAATCTGTCGGTCATCTCTTCACTTCCTAAGCCGGCAATCACATTTATGATAGAGAGCAAGCCTAGAGTACATTTCAGCGACACCTTCACCATCCTTCATTTTGAACTTGTCAAGCTGACTTTGGAGCACATCCAACTTGGATTCCTTGACGGAGTCGGTACCTTCGTGCATATCAATCAAAGTATCCCAAATTTCCTTTGCATTCTAAAGATGGCTGATTTTGTTGAACTCTTCGGGGCACAATCCATTGAAGAGGATATCACAAGCTTGAGCGTTGTATTGCAACATCTTCAACTCATCCGCACTAGCTTCACGGTTCGGTTCTCTCCCATCAAAGAATTCAACTTGCAAGCCAATACACACAATAGCCCAAACGGTGGGGTTATGTCCAAGAATATGCATTTTCATCTTATACTTCCAACTAGCAAAATTAATGCCATCAAAGTAAGGACCTCTACGGTGATAATTTCCCTCGCTAGACGCCATACTCTCCTAGGTTGTGAAACCAAGGCTATGACCACCAAAAGCTATGGAAATCAAAGCAAACGGAGACCAAAGCTCTGATACCACTTGTAGACCTTGAAGTATGTCTAGATGGGGGGTGATTAGACTACTTGACCAATAAAAACTTATCCTTTTCCCAATTTTAGACTTTGGCAGATTTTAGCTATTTTAGAACAAGTCAAGCAATCTTCAAACAATTCAAGCAAACATGCAAAGAGTATATAGGCAGCCCAAAATAAAGCATGCAACTTGCAAGAATGTAAAGGGAAGGGTTTGGAGAAATCAAACGCAATTGGAGACACGGATGTTTTTGTCATGGTTCCGATAGGTGGTGCTATCGTACTTCCACGTTGGTGGAGACTTCAACCTACGTAGGGTAACGGTTGCACGAGTCCACGGAGGGCTCCACCCACGAAGGGTCCACGAAGTAGCAACCTTGTCTATCCCACCATGGCCGTCGCCCACGAAGGACTTGCCTCACTAGCGGTAGATCTCCTTGCCCTTACCAAACTCCTTGGTTCAACTCCACAATCTTTTCGGAGGCTCCCAAGTGACACCTAGCCAATCTAGGAGACACCACTCTCCAAGAAGTAACAAATGGTGTGTTGATGATGAACTCCTTGCTCTTGTGCTTCAAATGATAGTCTCCCCAACACTCAACCCTCTCTCATGGGATTGGATTTGGTGGAAAGAAGATTTGAGTGGAAAGCAACTTGGGGAAGGCTAGAGATCAAGATTCATATGGTTGGAATGGAATATCTTGGCCTCAGCACATGAGTAGGTAGCTCTCTCTCAGAACTGGTAAGTTGGAAGTGTAGGTTTGTTCTGATGGCTCTCTCCATGAATGAAGAGGCGGTGGAGGGGTATATATAGCCTCCACACAAAATCTAACCGTTAAACACAATTTACCAAACTCGGTGGGACCGAATCATCAAACTCGGTCAGACCGATTTAGTAAACCTAGTGACCGTTAGGATTTTCGGTGGGATTGACATGCATCTCGGTAGGACCGATTTGGTTAGGGTTAGAGCATAACGTAATCTCGGTGAGACCGATTACACAAACTCGGTGAGACCAATTTTGGTAATTGGCTAACCAGAGAGTTGGTCAGGTAAACTCGGTGGGACCGATTTGCTCTTTTGGTGAGATCGAAAAGTTAGAGAAGGGAAACAGAGAGTTTACATTGTAATCTCAGTGGGACCGATTCGCTCTTTCGGTGCGACCGAAAAGTTATGAAGGGGAAACAGAGAGATTACAATCCCATCTCGGTGAGACCGAGATCCCTATCGGTGAAACCGATTTGCCTAGGGTTTGTGGCAGTGGCTATGACACCTGAAGTCGGTGGCGCCGGATTGAAAGAATCGGTAGGGCCGAGTTTGACTTTGGGTTTAGGTCATATGTGGATGTGAGAAAGTAGTTGAGGGTTTTGGAGCATATCACTAAGCACATGGAGCAAAAGGCTCATTAAGCAACACCTCATCCCTTCTTGATAGTATTGGCTTTTCCTATAGACTCAATGTGATCTTGGATCACTAAAATGTAAAATGAAGAGTCTTGAGCTGTTGAGCTTGAGCCAATCCTTTGTCCTTAATATTTTGAGGGATCCACTTTCATCATCCATGCCATGCCATTCATTGAGCTTTCCTGAAATATTTATCTTGAAATAGTATTAGCTCAATGAGCTATATGTTGTTATGAATTACCAAAACCACCTAGGGATAGTTGCACTTTCACCAAGTCACTTGGTGGCTCTTAAATTAGTATGAGCTGTTTTTTTTCTTGGTTGTTGCAAAGTCTTTTTTTCTATCACTCCTTTCTCGATGCAAGTGTGTGGTCAATAGCCAGATAGCCTTGCTTCTCTCTAAATCCGCTCGAGTGCAGTTTGCAAAACTAGCCTCGGAGAAGCACGCCGCCTTCGGGATAAGGAGGTTGAGGCCATAGGCTGACCCGCTTGGAGTCTTGAGATAGGATGTGTCATGTTAAAGCACGACAGAAGCACCTTTTTTTTAAAGTCCAATTTTCGGATTGGCACCGAACACTTGATCTAGGTCGGACACTAAATTTTTGAATAAGTTTTTTGGCTTTTCGAGCCTATGGCACTTTCAAACTATTTGTGCATTTCCAGCATTAGTCTCGCAGTGCAACGCCATACACCTTTAGGGATTCGGAAAAAATTCTCGGATATTGCTATATATGCATTAGTTTCGAATTGTGTCTTCGGTCAATAGTTGGTTTGCCCGGCTCCTTTGCCTGCTTCTTATTTTCCGCTTTGTTCGGCTAGGTGTGCAAAAGGAGAACCACTGCGATTGTGCTTCCATCTCGCATGGTTAAGCACCTCAGTGGAGAAATCCAAAAGCTGACTGTCACAGTAAGTGCAAACTATTCAGCGATCCGACGATCGTGTTAAATGATGAGCCATTCATAGCATTGGCCGAAGTGTTTTCGGCTTGACCTCAGGTGTCGCCGAACACTAACCAGGGGCTCGTAGCTAGCTTCCCTAGTTTAGAGCTCCTATGACTAAGTGAAAGTTATAAAGCCAAGATATCTGATTGCCTCATTTCCGCTAACACAACCGCCTCCGGGCACCGAGACGTCGGCTAAGGGTTCTCTGGTTATTGCAAAAACACCCTGCGTAGTATCTACAAAGGGGTAGAAGCCGACAATGGGCCACTTTCAACTCATAAACGGTCACAATGGGGTCAAAATAAGTATATATCATCAGCATTTGTATTCACTATACAAGCGTTGCCTTCCGTAATTATTGTTATATAAATCCATAAATATGCATCAATTTGACTTAGGATTTTTGGCCAAGCTGGGTTGCCTGGCTCCTGTGCTTACCCCTACGTTCTCGATTGTTCGGCTAGGCGGTAAAGGGAGCACCTCTGTGATTGTTACTACCGGGTCATCCGAGTTAAGTACCTCATACTGGGTGAAGCCGAAAGCTAGCAATCTTAAAGGATCACATTGGTCGGCAACAACGGAAGTAAAATTTTTGGTTCATTAATACCACAGAGTTCGGGAACTTTCCTCGAACTAAATCCTCAATATTTTCCTCCCACATTGATCGGAGCTGAGGTTTCATGATCATGCTTAGCATGACAACCCAAAGAAAGGAACCGATAGTGGGACTATTTTCTTTAGAAGATGTTTCTTACGTTAAAAAGTAATATAACATATCTCTCCGCGTACCTTACGTTAAAAGATGTACAACGAGGATCCGAGCATTAATGATGTAGAGTACTTGAATACATAGAATCATTACACATACTTTGTGATTTTACTCTTGATATCGATCCTTAATTCGGCCACCAGTTCCCACATTAAGGCTCGGGGGCTACTGGGCTTTGCGCTTATTATTTATAAATATTAAAGGGTTACATCGATCCCTTGATCTGATTTTGCCACCCGACCAGTTTCTGGGGGGCTACTGCATTGCCTATTCAATGCAGAAAATTCAAAGTGCTCTGTGTTCGGCCTGACCGAACTATGCGCAAACGCGTCTTCGGACAAAAATGGGTACCATCTGGACCTATACGGCGTCAAGCTAATATATTACGGCGACTTCTCGAGACCCTCTATCAAGGGCCTGTTCACCGATCACCATTTTCCCTAATATATTACACCGCGTTTCTATTCCTACGTATGCTGCCGAGCTAGGAGTTGATCCTCAGGCCGATTTCGTGCATCGACCTGAGTCTCAGGGGCTACTAGGATCAGCGGTTTCATGTTTTCCTTCAGGTGCATCTCAGATATTAGGCCAACACGCACCTTGAGGGATACTAGTTATACATCTTTTCAGACATTACATTGCACAATTCGGAAATAAATTCATAAAAATGAGTCCCATGGCCAAGGTGGTGCACCACCTCGGAAGCAGTCTGGCATAAAGCTCGGGCGCCAGTGGCTGGCTCCATAGAGGGCATTTCCGGTATTAAGCTTAGCTAAACTCTTTTAACTTTTTGAATCAAGGTGATCTATGACACCTCGAATATAATCCGGCATTGGAGCTCGGATATAGTCCAGCGTTGGAGCTTGGACATAGTCCATCGTTGGAGCTCGGAAGCAGTCCGGCATTGGTGCTCGACTGCGAAGGATACCTCAAATGCAGTCCGATGTTGGAAGCTCGGATGCAAGAGGACACTGCCTCCCGGGAGCAACTTCAAACCCGAGGCGTGGCATAAAAATAACAAGGCATTGATTAAGGCCGGAAACTTAAAAGGGGCTCCTCGGATACCCAACGTGTAAACTCTTCGGATGCACTTCGGCAATCATCAAGATCGAAGATGAGAAGATTTGTTGAACCAGTTTTCAAGACCGAGGACCGAAGATGAAGAATAGTTCGGAAGAATCGAGGAGAGTTCCTAACTTGAAGACCGGTTCAGGGGGCTACTGACGGTATCCTGTACTAGGGGGTACTCACCACGTCGTCTCCTGATCAGTTGGATTGGGCCGAGGACCCCCATGGCCATATACTCATGGGCCAGTCCGGACAGCTGCCGCATACAAGGAAGATTCCACAAGACTTGGTGATCAGGACAATGACTCCTCCCACACCGGCGTATTCGGATAGGACTCTTGTTATCCTAGCCCTCTGGTGCATTATATAAACCAGGGCCAGGCTAGTCAATAGATCACAATTACAATCATACCATCATAGGCTAGCTCTTAGGGTTTAGCCTCTATGATCTCGTGGTAGATCTACTCTTGTACTACTCATATCGTCAATATTAATCAAGCAGGAAGTAGGGTTTTACCTCCATCGAGAGGGCCCGAACCTGGGTAAACATCGTGTCCCCAGTCTCCTTTTACCATCATCCTTAGACGCACAGTTCGGGACCCCCTACCCGAGATCCGCCGGTTTTGACACCGACATCTAGTCATTGTCACAAAAGACTTGATCGTCTTCATTTTCATTCACTTGCTAGTGCATTGCCACGTTCTCAAGCGCTTCCTTTTCTTCCTCACTCATGGAGTCATAGGTGTTTTCAGCAGCGGCGATCATGGTGCGCAGAGTGGGGCACTCAAATGTCTTGCGGCCTCGGCCTTGACATGTGAAGCATTTGATGGAACTCTTCTTGAAGGTCTCATCCGGTGGAGTAGTTGATGATGAAGTTCTCAGCTTGAAGTTGCTTGTAGTAGGAGGACTACTTGAAGATGTCGAAGTTTTCTTGTAACTTGACTTGTCGCCGTTGCTTGGTGAAGCTTTTGTCGATGTAGAAGGCGTCGTAGTCGTTGAAGCTTGATTGTATGAACCGTGGGTCTTGGAAGAGTACTTGGTGTACTTGTAATCATCTTGCACTTGTTGCTCCACCTTGGAAGCTTGGTGTACTAGCTCGAGGAGGTTTGATGAGGACATCAATAACATTGTTACAACCACAGCCCCTGCTGCTATACATACTGGACCAATTACTAGAGCTCACGCATGCCAATTAAATTATCAGGTACTTTCGTTTCTTGGTAATGATTCTAATGTTCATGAGAATATGATGCTGCCTAAATTGGATACATTTGTTTTGCTTACAAATGAAGGGCCTAGGTTGGAGAAGGATGAACATTGGAGCAAGAACAAGCATGGAGTTGATGGCATGCACAAGGGGAACAAGAACGGAGTTACAAGTGATGATTTCAGGACTTTGAAGCCACCATAAGATGTGCATGAAGCCTTGGATGAAATATACAAGATGTCACTTCATAAATTTCGTTCAGATGCTATTCTAGGTGTTGCATCACCTTATTCTTGGGCCAGGCCCATGTAAATTTCGAAATACATAAGTATAGGCTGTTTTTAGAGTCCGTATGTGTGGAGAAACAAGAGATAGGGTTGGTTTCGAACCCCTTCCCCAAGGGCCACGAAATCCCCCCCCCCCTCTTCCTCCATATATACAGCCCTTAGGGCACCATTTAGACTTTGGGTTTTGTTTAGATTAAAGTTCGCCATAGCTGCAACTTCGCGTACTTCGTTTGTGTTCAACGACCAGACAAAGGCGTCACAGAACCCCACCTTGATCAATAAAGCTTTCCTCTTATATTCGCAATATCCCTCTTGCAATCTTAGTTTCTTGCTTGTTCTTCATTTGCCTACAGGAAACATACCTTCGTGGTCAGGTTGGTCGTGCTCCGGCATGGTCAATAACCTCTCGGAGTTGGTTTAGCAATTGCTAAGGTGCGACGTCCTCGCACGTTCGTAGTCGGATCGTCAAAGTCGACTTCCTCCAAAACGATAGCCACCAGCTCATTGAAAGACGGGACACCTTAGCCTCTATCAAGGTTCGAGTACGGTTGGAAATCCGCAATCTTCTTGATAAGGTGGTTGAGTCCATTAAAGAAGTGTGTCATAGTTTGCTCCTCATCTTCCATGACATTGGCTCGTATCATGGCAATCTCCATTTCCTTGTAATACTCATCAATGGACTTGGTGCCTTGCTTGAGGAGTTGCAATTTCTTAAATAGGTCACGGCTATAGTACGTGGGTACAAAGCGCGCTCGCATGACATCCTTCATTTGATTCCATGTTCCGATGGGTGGGTCACCTTTTGCTTTTTGCCTCTCAATGACTTGCTCCAATCAAATGAGGACATAGTCTTGGAACTCAAGAGATGCCATGGCAATCTTCTTTTCTTCTTCACAATTGTGTAGGCGAAAGATCTTGTCAGCCTTCAATGCCCGTGAAAGGTAGTCTGCGGGATCATTGCTTCCGGAGAACTTAGGCATGGTGAACTTTGGCTTGTCATAGCATTTCTCTTTGTTGTGTTGGGGCCATGGTGATGACGCTCTTGCTATGCTGGAGGGTCGCCGACTGCTTGTTGTACGCTTGAATAGCTTGACGTTGAGGGCGCGGGATTCTCGCACGGTTTCTCATTTCTTGGCGCACCTCGAGGCGTGCAGATTCTTGTCGCTCTCGTCCGATAGCCTCTTCCTGTTGCCGGTTGCATGCACGACTTATGTTAATTTTTTTAGAGCATGTTGGTCTTCAAGGGCTTGTTAGCCATGGCATTGTTGCTCTTGTCGAAGGGCTTCGCCATCTTGGTTTACTTAGTGATCTTGGCATATTGGAGCTTGCACTTGGTCCATGGCGGCTTATTCTTGTCAACGTTGTTGGTCGCGCTCTCTAAGGCGGCCTTGCAAACTAATTTCATGGAATGGATTATGTGGAGCGTGATGATCTTATCTTCATAGCCTTGACGATGATGTGAGCGAGGTCTTGAGTGACTTGAATCCAAAGATGTATCTGAAGAGCGTCGGCTTACGTGTCACCTAGTTGATGATGATGACGTTGTAGATGAGCGGACGGCCATCATGGCTCGAATATTTTCCTTGAGGCAATTGAGGTGTCGAAGTATTCTCTTGTTCGTTCTTTGGATTGTCGCATGTTGGTGGCGAGTTGATCGATGCAGTCGCCCAATGCTTCATTTGCTTGGTGCAAAGCTCTATGCATGCTGAATAGTTGATTCTTGGTGACATAGTTGTTCGGTTACTCTTCTTTCTCGATGAAGAGTGGGTTGGTTGAAGTACTTGGCCTATCCATCATCTCAAGCAAATATTTGAGTGGAACAAGGCAAAGAACTAGACCAAATGTACCTTATCCGATGTTGAAAATGGATCAAAGATCACCCAAAGTAGTATTATGGAAGTAGCACAATTGGTACCAGATCTTGTCGATTCTCACACCTACACAAATAAAGCTTTTGGAATAGCTTGGTGAGGATGGTGGCACAAAATTTGTATGATTGTTAACAATATTCAATAATGTTGAAAGAGATTCACGAATTTGCAAGTGAAACAAGTAGCCCAATAGCTATATGTGGCACACGGAAACACACACACGGGTAGATAAATGGGGTCATGCAACCAAGGAACGAGCTCAAAATGTGGAATCCACGGAAAATGCTCTTGTTGCACAACTCTAGAGAGACGCTAGCATGATTTCTCAATAAGCATGATACGATACTTGTGCACAACCTATAAGAGACAAAACGTAATGACTTTTATCCCAAGTATTTTATGTATGTGTGGATCCTAGTGATTCTCTCACGATGATCCAAGATGATCGAATATTACAATCTGATATGCAAGGCCGCTGCCAAGGAGACCGGCAAGGGGCCTGCCGGGGAGGCCGGCAAGGCCGCTGCCGAGGAGGGGGTGGTTGACGACCAACCTTCCCCCTCCGCTGCCTCTAGCTTGGGCAAGTACCTGAGGGTGAGCGACGACCTGTTCGTCCACCTCCCAGGGACGGCGAGCATCGGGGCACCCACCGACGGGGAGGTGTTTGATGACGAGGTGCTCGCCACCGCCGGGCTTGAGGTTTTTGACAAGCCGAGCGCTAGTGGCGGCGGTTCCCAGGAAGAGCGGCTCCTCCAGGCCATGAGCGCCAACTTCCAGAAGCTTCAGGCGCTTCACCGCGCCCGCCTGGACAAGGCCAAGTCCAGGATGGCGGTGGTGGACAAGGCGGAGGCGGACCTCGAGGAGCGCGTCACCGAGACGCAGGCTTGGTTCCGCCAGGCCTACAAGGACCTGAAGGCCGCCCAGGATGTGTTGGCTGAGCGCAAGCTGGAGCTTGTCATGAAGTAGGCCGACATCTAGAAGGCTCAAGAGCTAGCGAAGGATCGGGCTGCCAAAGATGAGGCTGCTCGGCACCAGCACCAGGCCGCGCTAAACTCCCAGGAGGAGGACCTTGCCGCTCATGAGGAGAAGCTCACCACAACACTCCGCGGCAAGGATGAGGAGGTGGAGAAGCTTGTCGTGCAGCGGACCCAGGAGCTGGAGCAGAGGCACGACGAGGCACTCAATGCTCAGCCCTAGGTCCAGGCCGGCAAGGTGAAAGAGCTGGAGGTGGAGCGCGACGGGCTGAAGGACCAGTCCCTGAAGCTGGCAAAGGAGAAGGACACGCTCAATGGCGCTCTGATCGAGGCACAGGCTGCAGTCCTCGGCAAGGCTGAGCAGCTCTCCAAGGCCAACGACTCCATCAAAGACCTGAAGCTGAAGCTGGAGGGTCTAGAAGGGACGCTTTCGGAGGTAAAGGCCCGGGAGGAGACCCTGACCAAGAATCTGGAGAAGGAGAGGCAGCTACGGAAGAACGACGCTGCCAACCATGAGGACTTTGTGTAGGGCGAGAACCTCTGGGTCAGCCACCTCGCCGAGGTCGCCAGCAGGATCACCACACAACTGGCTACCATGGGGATGCCAAATGTGACGTACGCCCCGAAGCCGAACATGAGTCCCAATGCCAAGTTGACCCTGTTCTTCGAGGGTGTTCTCGGGGGCCTGGAGCAGTTCCGCTCCAACAGGGAAGCCTCCTTGGCCAATGAGGCCCGGAAGCTTTGCCTGGGCGTCATGACCAAGGTCCTCACCAAGGTGGCATACTGGAACCCCAACCTTGACTTCGACGCCACGCTGGAGAGCTTGCCGGAGGATGCGAACCTCACAGCGCTCGAGGAGCGTATCGAGCCCATCATCAGCCGTGTCGCCGGAGTTCGGAGGGTAGAGGGCCAACTTCGGGATTAGGCACCCCGTTTCTCATCGCCGCTGCAGGTTCATGACCAAGACAATTTTTATCTTTAGTTAGAACCACAGCAACAATATATGTAATATAACTCTGCAATACTTTGAACCGATGCATGTTATTCTCCCGTTTGATCTTCCTTTGTATGTCCACCCTACGTTAATTGGGTAGGCTTGCCGGCGCGTAAACCCAGGCCATAGCGCCTTGAGGACAGATCCCCGATAGCATGTCGGGTGTGCTTGCTGCCAGGTGAGCCGCCTTACTGCTCTTAACGCGGCCGCTCGAACTGTCGAGCGGACTCGAGACAGAATGAGAGCGTTGCTAATTGCAGAAGGTCACCCTACCGTTCTTGACGCAGCCGCTTGGACTGTTGAGCTGACACGGAACAGAGCAAGGGTGTTGCCAATAGTGGCGGGGCCCCATTGCGTGCAGGTTTTCCATACACAGGGCAAGATCTTCGAGGACGATAACCATATATATCAAAAAGGGAATTGCTCGAAGTTTTGCATGACTTAGCTTTTCCGCCGCTGCGCGGGTGTCCACCGCATCCGCAGACGACGCCGCCCGTTTGGTCGTCTTCTTCCTTGGAGTGACGACCACGATGAAACCGCTGCTCCAACCAGACCAGATTTCCACAACTGCACCCCCTACCTGGCGCGCCAAAGATGTCGGTGGGAACGACACCTATGGGATCACTGGGATCCCTTCTACGGTTGGCGGGCGCGGGGTTGTGCAAAGAGCGGGTCTGGCGGTCAGCACAAAGGTCGTTTACCCTGGTTCGGGCCGCGAAGATGCGTAATACCCTAGTCCTGCTTTCATGTGTATTTGAGTGTTCTCGAGTTCCTGAGCTAGCTACGGTGCGTGCGTAGCCCAAAAGATCCGAATCCTTCCCCTGGACACCTCACGCCTCCTTAGCAAAATAGGGGTCGCCATAGTGGCACACAGGAGGTGGAAAGGTCTACGGTGCGCAAGCTTATCGCCTGTCATTACGGGACAAGGCACATTAAATGCGCTCCTTAGGTGTCCCGTTGCTTTATTGGGGACGGCAGTGAGGCCCGTCCCGTCCGTCGCTGCTCCGCCTTGCTCCGACACGACTCCAGGCCAACGAGGCATGCAGCGCCATGTAGGCTGGCAGACTGCTGGGATGGCGTGGTGGTAGGGTCTTCACGAAGATCTACATGCCACCACGCAGGTGCTTGCTGAGCTGGCCTGGAAGCCGCACGTTGCCACGCAGGTGCCTGCCCAGCTGGTTGGGCTGGCAGCTTGATAGGAATGGCGGTGGAGTCTTGGCAGACGTGGGCCTAGCTACGGCCCCGCAGGTGTCCTCCGCAAGGGCCTTGCCGAGGCCTCGGCAAGAGGTCTTGCCATGGCGCAGCGGTCATCCCCGGCAAGGGTCTTGCCGGGGGTCTCGTGGATTTCCTCGGCAAGGATCTTGCCCAGGATTGTCGTCTTCTGGTCCTCACCTGATCATGTGTGTTTATGATCTTGACGAAGATCTGCATGCCACCACAGAGGTGCCTCCCAAGCCTTGGTTCCAATGTGGTTGTTGGCGGTGTTGGAACACTCGGGCTCAAGGGTGGTGCGCCCTGCTGGCGTTGGGCAAGTGCCCTGGCAAGGCTCTTGTTGGGGCCGCGGAGGCCACCCCGGCAAGGGCCTCGCCGGGGGAGTCCACCTCGCCCTCTTATTCTTTGTGTTTCTTGGTCTTGGCGTTTCCTTGCCCGTCTCATGCCTTCCTCTGCCCTACTTAGTGTGGCCGCGGGCGTGGCTCTGACTGCCCGTGCACAAGTAGAGGGGTACAAAAAGGGCCCCTACTTTTGTACACCGACACCAATTGCAAAGTTTTGTAGGAAAGTAGCAAATTTCCCTCAAGTGGATAACCTAAGGTTTATCAATCCGTGGGAGGCATAGGATGAAGATGGTCTCTCTCAAACAACCGTGCAACCAAATAACAAAGAGTCTATTGTGTTCCCAACACACCCAGTACAATGGTAAATTGTATAGGTGCACTAGTTCGGCGAACAGATGGTGATATGAGTGCAATATGGACGGTAGATATAGGTTTTTTGTAATCTGAAATTATAAAAACAGCAAGGTAGAAAGTAACAAAAGTGAGCGAAAATGGTATTGCAATGTTTCGAAGCAAGGCCTAGGGTTCATACTTTCACTAGTGCAAGTTCTCTCAATAATGATAACATAATTTGATCATATAACAATCCCTCAACGTGCAACAAAGAGTCACTCCCAAGTCACTAATAGCGGAGAACAAACGAAGAGATTATTGTACGGTACAAAACCACCTCAAAGTTATTATTTCTGATCGATCTATTGGGCTATTCCTATAAGTGTCACAAACATCCCTAGAGTTCATACTAAAATAACACCTTAAGACACACATCAACCAAAACCCTAATGTCACCTAGATACTCCAATGTTACCACAAGTATCCGCGTGTTTGATTATTCGATATGCATCACACAATCTCAGATTCATCTATTCAAACCGACAAAAAGAACTTCAAAGAGTGCCCCAAAGTTTCTACCGGAGAGTTAAGACAAAAAAGTGTGCCAACCCCTATGCATAAGTTCACAAGGTCACAGAACCCGCAAGCTGATCACAATGTCATAGAAGCCGCAAGCTGACCAAATGCAACAAACAAGATAGACTCTAAACTACCGATTTCAACCAGTTTCTATCACTCGCACTGACTAGGGCGTCCTACAGCCAGACCTGCTCTGATACCAAGCCTGTGGCGCACCGGCTCAAAGAAACCAGAACGCCCTGTATTCCACCCCAGAGATCGTGGAGATGTCTCTGGAATATGACACTACTTGACATAGAACAAATCGGCTCTTATTACAAAGGATAATAATACAAGGGTCTGATGTTTACAAAAGATCACATCAGCATGGCGACACTACGCCTGCGATACTACACTTGCTCTATGCTAGCAGCGGAACAATGACGAAGGTGGTGAACTCCACTCCGTAGGGACTCTAGCTGGGACACGATCTAGCTCGCACGCGCGGAAACCTCGACAAGCAATCAATCAAACAAGGCATCACCTGCAATCTGGCATGACACGCCAGGTCAGTACATTGAATGTACTTGCAAGCTCGCAACAACCAAAAGCATCAAGGCAAGAAAATAACATAACATTAGCAGGTTAATTAACTTAACAACTATGATGATAAAACGACTACTAAACATGATATGAAACTACTACCGTAGTGATAAACCACCATCTAAATCTCAATGAACCATCTCACGCTTGGCTATCCAGCCAAGTAATATACCGCCTCGATCACCTCGTGATCAATACCTCCACGTGATCACCATGTGACCACATCACAAACTGAATGGTCATCCTCGAGATCATCCCAATATCATCATCTGCATTCTGCCAAATTGTTACTTCTCACAAAGCATCAACATGTAAATCACCTATAAGTCATTCCGTCACGTGGGTGTTGATCGAATGGGGACAAAAAGGTGCCTAACAACAACTACGGGCACACAAGGTTATGTCTGTTTACCGGGCCAAGGTAACGCACGCCCATAACCTTCCCTCGTTGGAGGCACCGGCGAGAGGCATGACAATAGACTGCATTAGGGCCTTCCCATAAAGGCAAATGTGGTTGCACTGGAAAAAGCCTGTTTCAATGGCACCTGACCAACTTAATGACGGAATTTATCCCCGACATATAACAGTGATAACTGATACCCTGCTATCATCTATCAACATGTAATCCAAGTCATAGCAATATCCAACAAATAATCCAAAGCATAACCTAGTTATTTCGAACTACTCCGAGTATAGCATGACAGTACTAGCATAATGAATCCAAGAACGATACTGCTACTACTACTAGTCAAATATAAAAAACAAGCTATCGAGCTAAGATCCACATGCAAGCATCATCTACTAAATCATACTCCAAAACATAATATCAACTTGCATCATCATGAAAATAATACTAGCCACTAATAATACGAAGGCAACACGATATCCAAAGTAATACTCCAAAGCCTAATACCATCATGAAAATAATCATAATAGCCACTAAGAATCCAAAGGCACATGTCACCCACATAAGTTGCAAAATATTAGTCCTAGAACTCCAAACAATATCCTGGCAAAACCAAGATCAAACAATACTCTGAGAAATGCCATGAACTAATCACAAGTAGCTAAAACAATATTTTAAACAAGTTAAATAATTTAAACCATGTCACTGCATTGCAATCATGCAAATGGAGGGTGTGTCTTGCCTGGGGTGAATGGATTCATCGGGAAGAAGTGCGAGAGGCTCGCGGAAATAATTGTCGGAAACCATTCTCTCTCGAAGGGGGGTGATTAAGGGCAAGAGCATAGTGGTCATTTTCATGATGTGAAAACATCACAAAAGTGACACCAACAGAACAGGCTCGATGATACGAAGAAGTGGGCTTTGGAATCACCTCATTTTGAGCTACGAGAAAAAAGATATGAAGGTTTTGCTCCCAGGGACCTATCTGTAATGGAATCATCACAAATAGGCCCTCGGCTGGAAAAACTGAAGATGCATTTGGCAGAATACGCTTTCCAGAAAGAAAAGCGCATTCCTGGCCTAAGCCGCAACGAAATACGCCTTCAGAATGGGAAAATGCATTCATGTGAATGCGCTTCCACTTATCCAGCAAGGCAGGGGGCGGGGCCAGGCCTTGAGCCACTGCCAGGTGGGATCACGGGGCCCACACGCAAGTCAACTCCCTCCTCCCGCCTCCTTCTCCTCCTCGTCGCTCGCCCGACAGAGCCGAGGACTGGGCCGGCGCCGGCGGCGGTTCAGGCGGCTCCAGCCACCGTTTGCCGCGCTACGACCACCAGTGAGCTTGGGGCAACAGCCCACACCCACAGGTGACGAGGGAAGCACCCGAGGAGCACTGGAGCCAGCAGAGCTGCGACCGTGGCAGACGGCCTCTTTGGCCGGACTCGGGGACGATGCTCCATCCAAAAAGAGGAGGCGACAACCACCGGGGAATGGTTAAGGGTGGTAGTGGAGGGTTCTCGTGGAGAAAAGATGGGAAGGGGGGCTCGGTCTGCTCGAATTTGAGCGGCGGAGGGCGATGGCCATGGCGGCCATGGTGGTCAGGAAGAGCTTCTGGAGCTCGAAGAAGAGGCTGGGGAGGGCTCTAGGAAGGAGGTGAGGTCAATGAGGATCTCGGGAGGGGCTCAGAGTGGATATATATAGCCGAGGAGAGGCCGTTGGGCGAGGGCCAAGGTCATTTGCCGCCGCTCGAGCTCGGCCAACGCTCTAGCGCGCTCAGCGAGCACGGGCGGGCATGGCAACCCGACGAGGAATCGATGCAGGCGGTCACGTAGAAGAAAGCGACGCCGGGGAGCAGAGAAAACGGATGGAGCGAGGACCGGGTCAAGCGGCGCACAGTGCGCTCGTGGGCGCTGACGGTATCCTGCACTAGGGGGTACTCACCACGTCGTCTCCCGATCAGTTGGATTGGGCCGAGGACCCCCAAGGTCGATCAGTTGCCTTGCTCCTGTGTTTACCCCTACGTTCCCGATTGTTCGGCTAGGGAGTAAAGGGAGCACCTCTGCGATTGTCACGATCGATTCATCCGAGCCAGACCTCAGACTGGGTGAAGCCGAAAGCTAGCGCTCTTACTGTTTTCAATTATGGTCGGCACACAACGGAACTCATGAGTACAAAAAATCTATTGCACAAGTCTCATAGTAACAATGAACACCGAAGAAAGGTATCGGTGGGGGCACTATTTTCTTTGAAGATGCTTCTTACACTTTGTTAGTAATATAGCATAAGTTCCCTGAGCGCGCTTTGTCTGTTAAAGCCTTATGGCCTGATTGCCTGTTTATTGGAAACACCGTTGATATTCTCGACAGGTGGGGTACAAAACACTTTTCGGTCCTTGACCGAAGAGGGAGAAGCCGACGGTCGGTTAAGACGCATTTAAAGTTCGGGTGAACAGAGATATGATATTAGTACTTCAGTACATACAATCATTATTCATAAAATTCTTTTACCCAAGTCACTTGGGGGTTCTTAAATTAGTATGAGCCGTTTTTCTTCTTGGTCGTTGCAAAGTCTTTTTTTCTATCACTCCCTTCTCGATGCAAGTGTGTGGTCAATAGCCGGATAGCCTTGCTTCTCTCTAAATCTGCTCGAGTGTAGTTTGCTAAACTAGCCTCGGAGAAGCACGCCGCCTTCGAGATAAGGATGTTGACGCCATAGGCTAACCCGCTTGGAGTCTTGAGATAGGATTTGTCATGTTAAAGCACGACAGAAGCACCTTTTTTTTTAAAGTCCAATTTTCGGATTGGCACCGAACACTTGATCTAGTTCGGACATTAAACTTTTGAATAAGTTTTTTGGCTTTCGAGCCTATGTCACTTTCAAACTATTTTTGCGTTTCCAACATTAGTCTCGCAGTGCAACGCCGGACACCTTTAGAGATTTGACAAAAATTCTCGGATATTGCTATATATGCATCAGTTTCGAATTGTGTCTTCGGTCAATAGTTGAGTTGCCCGACTCCTTTGCATGTCTCTTATTTTCCGCTTTGTTCGGCTAGTTGTGCAAAAGGAGAACCACTGCGATTGTGCTTCCAGCTCGCATGGTTAAGCACCTCAGTGGAGAAAGCCGAAAACTGACTGTCACAGTAAGTGCAAACTGTTCAGCGATCCGACGACCGTGTTAAATGATGAGCCTTTCATAACATTGGCCGAAGTGTTTACAGCTTGACCTCAGCTGTGGCCGAACACTAACCAGGGGCTCGTAGCTAGCTTCCCCAGTTTAAAGCTCCTATGACTAAGTGAAAGTTATAAAGCCAAGATATCTCATTGCCTTGTTTCCGCTAACACAACCGCCTCCGGGCACCGAGACGTCGGCTAAGGGTTGTCTGGTTATTGCAGAAACACCCTGCGTAGTATCTACAAAGGGGTAGAAGCCGACAATGGGCCACTTTCAACTCATAAACGGTCACAATGGGGTCAAAATAAGTATATATCATCAGCATTTGTATTCAGTATACAAGCGTTGCCTTCCGTAATTATTGTTATATAAAGCCATAAATATGCATCAATTTGACTTAGGATTTTTGGCCAAGCTGGGTTGCCTAGCTCCTGTGCTTACCCCTACGTTCCCGATTGTTCGGCTAGGCGGTAAAGGGAGCACCTCTGTGATTGTTACTACCGGGTCATCCGAGTTAAGTACCTTAGACTGGGTGAAGCCGAAAGCTAGCAATCTTAAAGGATCACATTGGTCGGCAACAACGGAAGTAAAAATTTTGGTTCATTAATACCACAGAGATCGGGAACTTTCCCCGAACTAAATCCTCAATATTTTCCTCCCACAATGACCGGAGCTGACGTTTCATGATCATGCTTAGCATGACAACCCAAAGAAAGGAACCGATAGTGGGACTATTTTCTTTGGAAGATGTTTCTTACGTTAAAAAGTAATATAACATATCTCTCCGCGTACCTTTGTTTATAAAACCGTATGGCCGGATTGCCTTGTTTGCCGTAAATCTTTGCCCTCATAAAGGCTTTATAAGGTAGGAGAAACAATCCTCGGCTACTAGCTGAGGAGGTTGAAGCCGATGGTCGGTCAACAAAGTTTTGTACAACGCGGATCCGAGCATTAATGATGTAGAGTACATGGATACATAGAACCATTACACATACTTTGTGATTTTACTCTGGATATCGATCCTTAACTCGGCCACCCGTGCCCACATTAAGCCTCGAGGGCTACTGGGCTTTGCGCTAATTATTTATAAATATTAAAGGGTTACATCGATCCCTTGATCTGATTTTGCCACCTGACTAGTGTCTCGGGGCTACTGCATTGCCTATTCAATGCAGAAAATTCAAAGTGCTCAGTGTTCGGCCTGACCGAACTATGCGCAAACGCGTCTTCGGACAACAATGGGTACCATCTGGACCTATACGGCGTCAAGCTAATATATTACGACGACATCTCGAGACCCTCTATCAAGGGCCTGTTCGCCGATCACCATTTTCCCTAATATATTACACCGCGTTTCTATTCCTACGTATGCTGCCGAGCTAGGAGTTGATCCTTAGGCCGATTTCGCGCATCGACCTAAGTCTTAGGGGATACTAGGATCAGCGGTTTCATGTTTTCCTTCAGGTGCATCTCGGATATTAGGCCAACAAGCACCTTGAGAGATACTGGCTATACATCTAGTCACACATTACATTGCACAATTCGGAATTAAATTCATAAAAGTCAGTCCCATGGCCAAGGTGGTGCACCACCTCGGAAGCAGTCCGGCATAAAGCTCGGGCGCCAGTGGCTGGCTCCACAGAGGGCATTTCCGGTATTAAGCTTAGCTAAACTCTTTTAACTTTTTGAATCAAGGTGATCTATGACACCTCGAATATAATCCGGCGCTGGAGCTCGGATATAGTCCGGTGTTGGAGCTTGGACATAGTCCGGCGTTGGAGCTCGGAAGCAGTCCAACATTGGTGCTCGACTGTGAAGGATACCTCGAATGCAGTCCGGCGTTGGAAGCTCGGAGGCAAGAGGACAGTGCCTCCCGGGAACAACTTCAAACCCGAGGCGTGGCATAAAAATAACAAGGCATTGATAAAGGCCGGAAACTTAAAAGGGGCTCCTCGGATACCCAACGTGTAAACTCTTCGGATGCACTTCGGCGATCCTCAAGATCGAAGATGAGAAGATTTGTTGATCCAGTTTTCAAGACCGATGACCGAAGATAAAGAACAATTCGGAAGAATCGAAGAGAGTTCCTCACTTGAAGACCGGTTCAAGGGCTACTGACGGTATCCTGGACTAGGGGGTACTCACCACATCGTCTCCCGATCAGTTGGATTGGGCCGAGGACCCCCATGGTCGTATACTCATGGGCCAGTCCGGACAGCTGTCGCATACAAGGAAGATTCCACAAGACTTGGTGATCAAGATAAGGACTCCTCCCCCACCGGCTTATTCGGCTAGGACTCTTGTTATCCTAGGCCTCTGGTGCATTATATAAACCAGGGCCAGGCTAGTCGATAGATCACAATTACAAGCATACCATCATAGGCTAGCTCTTAGGGTTTAGCTTCTACGATCTCGTGGTTAATCTACTCTTGTACTACTCATGTCATCAATATTGATCAGGCAGGAAGTAGGGTTTTACCTCCATCGAGAGGGCCCGAACCTGGGTAAACATCGTGTCCCCTGTCTCCTGTTACCATCATCCTTAGACGCACAGTTCAGGACCCACTACCCAAGATCCGCCGGTTTTGACACCGACAGGCGCGCGTCGGCTAGCTCCGGCGAGGACGCTTCCAGAGAGGGCAGAGGGCGGAGGGTGGCGAGTGAGGCACGGGGAGTCAGGTCGGCACCAGCGGACGCGCAGACACCGCCGGGGCGACGCGATGCAACGAGGTCAGAGGCACAGAGCGCGCTCGACGCAGCGAGAGCGCGTGCATAGGCAAAAATACACGCGTCACCACAAGACAAGGCAATGAGGGGACACAAGACGCAGGGAAACATAGTCCAGAGTGTTGTCTTTCCATCAGAGCGGTTGTGGGAGTTAATGGATCGAGAGAAGGAGCCAAGGAGAGGAGTATGGCATCGCTGCAAGTTTGCTGCATTAAACTTGGCAGTGCACTGCTGATCAACAGGAACTTGATTGGGTCAAATGGTGTTGTCTGGGGTGTTTAGATAAGGAAGGACTACGATCCTGTTATGTTTGAGGGGAAATGGACCAATACAAATCCTAGTTGCTTCACAACTGCATTTTTGGTCCAGAATAGAAATCAAGATGATGCACTCAAATTGTGTATCAACTTGAGCACAAACTAGGTAGATCAGCATGTTTTGGGCACATGAAGATGCTGTAAGGGTTTCATACCAATTGGATTCACCAAAATGGTACTTGCCTCACAAACATCTTCACTGAACAGAAACTTGCAATAATTTTGGAGGGAATATGGCTAAATTTAATGGTCCCAAATTTGGTCGAGAGAGGTTATTTGGGTAGGAGCACAATATGGCAATTTCTCAGAATTAATGAAGCAATATAAATTATACTTGCTTCACACCCTAAAGATATTAACAGAATCAAAGATTTGATCCTGTGCTCACATAGATGATGGGATGGGGCTTACATTTGGTGGAGGGTTATAATATGAGCACATTAAGGAGTGTGCAAAATTTCAACCCATTTGGGTACCCTTAGCTAGTACTTCCTTCACAAAGGATTCTGTTTGACAGAAACTTTGGAAAATCACTGAGGAAGATTGGCTAGGAAAATAAAGTTGAATTTTTTGCATGAGGCAATTATTTGGACATAAAAGAATGCCCAAAAAGTTTGGGAGCAAACAAGTTAACAGAAATGACACTTCCTTCACAAAGTGCCACTCTGGATAGAAATGAAGAATAATTATTGGGGAATTATTTTTGAACTGACCAAGGAAGTGTTTGGGCATATTTGAGCAAGATATGACCCAAAGAAATTATGAGAATTAATTGGGAATTTTTGGATGGACAGAAATATATGTTGCTTCACAACCTAGGGCACTTGAGGTTATTCCTTTAAAGGAATTTTCCCAAGAAAAGAATTTTAGGGTTTAGGGCTAGAATGGCAATGGCATGATCTTGGGAAAGATTTGAGGATGATGAGCCACTTGGGAGAAGAAATGAAGATGATCTCCTAGGTTGCAAGGCCACAGAACCACTCCAAAAATAAAAACATAGCAAAAACCAAATAAATCAAAAGAAAAAGAAAAGGGCCAAAAGCCAGGCCGTTACAAGCCTTCCCCCCTTAAAGAAATCTCGTCCTCGAGATTTGGTTGCTCAGGGAACAAGTATGACTTAAATACTGTTGATTCTGCATTGTCATCTCCTGATCTTGTCAATCCTTTCATCACATGAGATGTGTCTCTGCTTATCTTTATTTGCATGGCTCATGAGGTTGTTGGATCCGTACCTTTCTTAGGTATATCTCTGACAAAATTATTGCAAATCTGATCCTTGAACTGCACTGTCATATACTACCTTCTCACTGTGTCATATCATGTAACAATACTGAATACGACATGCGATGTCGTTCTGAAGATGGCAAGGTGTCGTGGGTTGAAAGTTATTCCGAGTAACTTGTATGTCCGGGGATACATCCTCACCATATATGTGGAAAGATGTCTAGCCGAGCCCTTGATTTCTGAAGTAGACATATGCTTTGGCTGACTTGTTCTTTTGACCAACAATATTGCTGATCTGACTCTTCAGATGTACTGCCATATACTGCCAACTCACCACATAATCTCTGAGGACGGTGTAATAGTGTGGTACTAATGTAGACTGAGTGTCTTATGAGAGAAGCCATCCGGGTAGCTTGCTGAGGAAGACTCATTAGCTTCTGCTTGAAGCTTTTGTCTGGGTAACGTGAAGAATAAATCTTGATGGCTAGCACATGAAGCTTGACCGGAGTATTATGCTGGAGAAGCCTGATTTCCGTACTTGAGAAGTTTCTCCTCGGTTTGCTTGTTGAGGAAGATTCCCTTCCCTATGTCAAAAACTTTCACTGGGGTATCTTTCTGTGGAAGACTGGGTATCTCACACCAGAATCTGTCCGTATATTATGCTGAGGAAAAATCAGGGATCTTGCGTCATAAATTCCTTCCGATAGCTTGTGGAGGAAGACCGAATTTCTCGTATCCAAAGCTTCATACTGGGATATGCAGACTGAAAGCTATACTCACGCCCATAATATTCTGCGGCTGATTACTTGCATGAGAAAATTGGTTGACTGTCTTCCTTTATCATAGCTCATTCTGACTTTCTTTCAAAGTATAACATATTTCAAGCATCATTCCTTGCTAAGCCAAAACTTTGTATATGATCCATACCTTTGACTGAAAATATTTGTCGTTGGTCTTGCAACTGACTTGATCATTACTGTTGTGATGATTTTGTACCGATGTAGACTCGATGCTCATAATCAATCCAAGACACCATTGGTATTCTGAGCAGACTATAAGGCAGTTGACGGGCAGACCATAATGTTCAGCTGAGCTTCTTCCAAATATTCAAAATCCTTACTGCTTCTTTGAGTCCGGAGTCGGTTGACGAGCAACGTCCATAAGGGGAAATAAGGTAACACCGAGGGCCCAAAAAGAAAGAAGCATAAGAAACAACTCAACTAAACAAAAGCACACAGAACAATCAATTCACACACAAACAAGGTCACATTTTACTGCTAGTCACACAATATGCATGCCTACTTAAGCACAAAAATCTCGCGGGATCTCCAGTTCTACAATCTAACATGTTGTGACGGTGTGCACGAGGACGAATAAATGTGTGGAAGGATTGGTGTAAACATCATTACACCAAGTGCTGGCTTAGCCAGGTAGCAACCTGGACTAGCTCGGAGGCAAGGACGTACTTGGAAAACATGTAGCGGGACACGAATGTCGCGAGCACATTGTTATCAAGCACACGGAAAGGATCCGTACTCGTCCAAGAAATAGGATAGCGAGGAAAGCTGAGTCGGCTGGCATTGCCCTTTTTATGATGACTGAGACCATTAAGGGTTGCCAACACAACAAGCTAAAAAGGACGATCCGGGGTAGCAACGTGTCTACCACCGAAACAATAGGTGAGGCTGAAAGAAGGATATCGGCGCGATACCTGAGCACCATTTTCTGCAAAGTGTCGGGATCACTTGGCATCACTCTGCAGGGATAGAAATGACGCCAAACACCGAAGAATGAGCAAGAAAAGAAACTGGAAGAAATGCAGGGGCTGAGCTATAGTGGATCCGTACTGATGCCAACTACACTCAATAGATGAACCGTTAGTAAAAAATAATAAGGCTATATGCATGCTATGCAACAAACAAATGCAGCAACCAAATGCAACAAACAAGATAGACTCTAAACTATCGATTTCTACTGGTTTCTATCGCTCACGCTGACTAGGGCGTCCTACAACCAGACATGCTCTGATACCAAGCCTGTGGCACCCCGGGTCAGAGAAACCGGAACGCCCCATATTCCAGCCTAGAGATCGAGGAGATGTCTCTAGAATATGACACTGCTTGACATAGAACAAATCAGCTCTTATTACAAAGGATAATAATACAAGGGTCCGATGTTTACAAAAGATCACATCAGCATGGCGACACTACTCCTGCGATACTACACTTCCTCTATGCTAGCAGCGGAACACCTCATAGCAGCGAAACAATGACGAAGGTGGTGAACTCCACTCCGCAGCTGGGACACCATCTAGCTCGCACGCGCGGAAACCTCGACAAGCAATCAATCAACAAGGCATCACCTGCAATCTGGCATGACACGCCAGGTCAGTACATTGAATGTACTTGCAAGCTCACAACAACCAAAAGCATCAAGGCAAGACACTAACATAACATTAGCAGGTTAATTAACTTAACAACTACGATGATAAAACGACTACTAAACATGATATGAAACTACTACCGTAGTGATAAACCACCATCTATCTCAATGAACCATCTCACGCTTGGCTATCCAGCCAAGTAATATACCACCTCGATCACCTCGTGATCAATACCTCCACGTGATCACCATGTGACCACATCACAAACTGAATGATCATCCTCGAGATCATCCCAATATCATCATCTGCATTCTGCCAAACTGTTACTGCTCACAAAGCATCAACATGTAAATCACCTATAAGTCATTCCGTCACGTGGGTGTTGATCGAATGGTGTGACCTAGTACGAACTTGTGCCCATAACCGAGGATGCGGCTATCGATAGATTAAACACACACACTCTGCAGAGGTGGCGCACTTTACCGACACCACAGAACCCATGGCCTCGCACTCCCATTCGGGTGGACCAATGGCATTCCGACAAAACCGACCTACTGCCATCACACTCTCCCGGCCACTCCGACCAACACCCCTTTTGGGTTCAGTCCTGGGTGGCCCCGTGCCTACCAAACGCATGAACGGCACCGTCGTAGGAAAACGAAAATGGTCCCAAACGGGGATAAAAAGGCGCCTAACAACAACTACGGGCACACAAGGTTATGTCTGCTTACCGGGCCAAGGTAACGCACGCCCATAACCTTCCCTTGTTGGAGGCACCGGCGAGAGGCACGCCAATAGATCGCATTAGGGCCTTCCCATAAAGGAAAATGTGGTTGCACTAGAAAAAACCCGTTTCAAAGGCACCTGACCAACTTAATGACGGAATTTATCCCCAACATATAACAGTGATAACTGATACCCTGCTATCATCTATCAACATGTAATCCAAGTCATAGCAATATCGAACAAATTATTCAAAGCATAACCTAGTTATCTCAAACTACTCCGAGTATAGCATGACACTCCTAGCATAATGAATCCAAGAACGATACTACTACTACTACTACTACTACTACTACTACTACTACTACTACTACTACTACTACTACTACTACTACTACTAATACTCAAATAACAAAAACAAGCTATCGAGCTAAGATCCACATGCAAGCATCATCTACTAAATCATACTCCAAAACATAATATCAACTAGCATCATGATGAAAATAATACTAGCCACTAATAATCCAAAGGCAACGTGATATCCAAAGTAATAGTCCAAAGCCTAATACCATCATGAAAATAATCATAATAGCCACTAAGAATCCAAAGGCACATGTCACCCACATAAGTTGCAAAATATTAGTCCTAGAACTCCAAACAGTATCATGGCAAAAGCAAGATCAAACAATACTCCGAGAAATGCCATGAACAAATCACAAGTAGCTTAAACAATATTTTAAACAAGTTCAAATAATTTAAACCATGTCACTTCATTGCAATCATGCAAATGGAGGGTGTGGCTTGCCTGGGGTGAAGGGATTCATCGGGAAGAAGTGCGAGAGGCTCACGGGAATCGCCAGAAACCGATCTCTCTCGGAAGGGCTGATTAACGGCAAGAGCATAATGGTAATTTTCAGAATGTGACAACATCATGAAAGTGACACCAACAGAACAGGCTCGATGAGACAAAGAAGTGGGCTTTGGAATCACCTCATTTGGAGCTAGGATCAAAAAGATATGAAGGTTTTTCTGCCAGGGACCTATCTGTAATGAAATCATCACAAACAGGCCCTCGGCCGGAAAAACTGAAAACGCATTTGGCAGAATACGCTTTCCAGAAAGGAAAGCGCATTCCTGGCCTAAGCCGCAATGAAATACACCTTCAGAATGGGAAAATGCATTCATGTGAATGCGCTTCCACTTATCCAGCTAGGCAAGGGGCGGGGCCAGGCCTTGAGCCAGTGCCAAGTGGGACCGCTGGGCCCACGCACAGGTCAACTCCCTCCTCCCGCCTCCTTCTTCTCCTCCTCGTCGCACGCCCGACAGCGCCGGCGGCCGTTCGGGCGGCTCCGGCCACCGTTTGCCGCGCTACGACCACCGGTGAGTTTGGGGCAACAGCCCGCACCCACAGGTGACGACGGAAGCACCCGAGGAGCACTGGAGCCAGCAGAGCTGCGACCGCGGCGGACGGCGTCTTCGCCGAGACTCGGGCATGACGCTTCTGCCAAAAAGGGGAGGCGGCAACCATCGGGGAATGGTCAAGGATGGTGGTGGAGGGTTCTGGTGGAGAAAAGAGGTGAAGGGGGGCTCGGTATGCTCGAATTTGAGCGGCGGTGGGCGACAGCCATGGCGGCCATGGTGGTCAGGAAGGGCTTCTGGTGCTCAAAGAAGAGGCTGGGGAGGGCTCTAGGAAGGAGGTGAGGTTGATGAGGATCTCGAGAGGGGCTCGGAGTGGCTATATATAGCCGAGCAGAGGCAGTTGGGCGAGGGCCGAGGTCATGTGCCGCCACTCGAGCTCGGCTAATGCTCTGGCGCGCTCAGCGAGCACGGCGGGCACGGCAACACGACGAGGGATCGATGCAGGGGGGTCACGGAGAAGAAAGCGACACCGGGGAGCAGAGGAAACGGACGGAGCGAGGACCAGGTCAAGCGGCACACAGTGCGCTCGTGGGCGCGCGTCGGCTAGCTCCGGCGAGGATGCTTCCGGAGAGGGCAGAGGGCGACGGGTGAGGCACGGGGAGTCAGGTCAACACCAGAGGACGCGTGGACACCATCGGGGCTACGCGATGCGACGAGGTCAGAGGCGCAGAGCGCGCTCGACGCAGTGAGAGCGCGTGCACATGCAACAATACACGCGGTCACCACGAGACAAGGCAAGGAGGGTACGCAAGAGGCAGGGAAACATTGTCCAGAGTGTTGTCTTTCCATCAGAGGGGCTGTGGGAGTTGATGGATCGAAAGAAGGAGCCAAGGAGAGGAGTGTGGCATCGCTGGAAGTTTGTTGCATCAAACTTGGCAGTGCACTGCTGATCAACAGGAACTTGATTGAGTTAAATGGTGTTGTCTGGGGTGTTTAGATAAGGAAGGACTACAATCCTGTTAAGTTTGAGGGGAAATGGACCAATATAAATCCTAGTTGCTTCACAACTGCATTTTTGGTCCAGAATAGAAATCAAGATGATGCACTCAAATGGTGTATCAACTTGAGCTCAAACTTGGTAGATCAGCATGTTTTGGTCACATGAAGATGCTGTAAGGGTTTCATACCAATTGGATTCACCAAAATGGTACTTGCTTCACAAACATCCTCAGTGACCAGAAACTTGCAGTAATTTTGGAGGGAAAATGGCTAAATGAAATGGTCCCAAATTTGGTGCAGAGAGGTTATTTGGGTAGGAGAACAATCTGGCAATTTCTCAGAATTAATGAAGCAATATAAATTATACTTGCTTCACACCCTGAAAATATTAACAAAATCAAAGATTTGATCTTGTGCTCACATAGATGATGGGATGGGGCTGAAATTTGGAGGAGGGTTATAATATGAAACATTAAGGAGTGTCCAAAATTTCAACCCATTTGGGTACCCCTTGTTGGGGAACGTAGTAATTTCAAAAAATTTCCTACGATCACGCAAGATCATGGTGATGCATAGCAACGAGATGAGAGTGTTGTCTACGTACCCTCGTAGACCAGCAGCGGAAGCGTTGGCATAGCGTAGAGGAAGTAGTCGTACTTCTTCCCGATCCAACCGATCCAAGTACCGAGCGTACGGCACCTCCGAGTTCTGCACACGTTCAGCTCGATGGCGTCCCTCGAACTCCGATCCAGCCGAGTGTTGAGGAGAGTTTCGTCGGACTGACGGCGTGGTGGCGATGATGATGTTCCACGGCGCAGGGCTTCGCCTAAGCTCCATAGCGGTATATTCGAGGTGTAGTTTGGTGGAAGGGGCACCGCACACGGCTAAGGAGCGATCCGTAGATCAACTTGTGTGTCATGGGGTGCCCCTGCCCCGTATATAAAGGAGCAAGGGAGGAGGAGGCCGCCCTATGTTTATGGCGCCAAGGGAGTCCTACTCCCACCGGGAGTAGGATTCCCTTTCCTAGTCAACTAGGAATCCTTCCATGTAGGGGAGGAAGGGAGAAGGAAGTGGAGGAGTAGGAAGGTGGCGGCCCCTTTCCCTAGTCCAATTCGGACTAGAGGGAGGGGCGCAGCAGCCTTTTTCCTCTTCCCACTAAAGCCCATCAAGGCCCATTACTTCTCCGTAACTACCGGTACTCGAAAAATACCGAATCACTCGGAACCTTTCCGAACTCGAATATAGTCGTCCAATATATCGATCTTTACGTCTCGACCATTTCGAGACTCCTCGTCATGTCCCCGATCTCATCCGGGACTCGAACAACCGGTACATCAATATCATATAAACTCATAATAAGCATCATCGAAGCGTTAAGCGTGCGGACCCTACGGGTTCGAGAACTATGTAGACATGACCGAGACACCTCTCTGGTCAATAACCAATAAGCGGGACCTGGATGCCCATATTGGCTCCTACATATTCTCTGAAGATCTTTATCGGTCGAGACCGCATAACAACATACGTTGTTCCCTTTGTCATCGGTATGTTACTTGCCCGAGATTCGATCGTCGGTATCAATACCTAGTTCAATCTCGTTCTTGGCAAGTCTCTTTTCTCGTTCCGTAATACATCATCTCACAACTAACACATTTAGTTGCAATGCTTGCAAGGCTTATGTGATGTGCATTACCGAGAGGCCCAGAGATACCTCTCCGACAATCGGAGTGACAAATCCTAATCTCGAAATATGCCAACCCAACATGTACCTTGGAGACACCTGTAATGTACCTTTATAATCACCCGATTACGTTGTGACGTTTGGTAGCACCCAAAGTGTTCCTCGGCAAGCGGAGTTGCATAATCTCATAGTCATAGGAACATGTATAAGTCATGAAGAAAAGCACTAGCAACAAACTATACGATCAGGTGCTATGCTAATGGAATGGGTCATGTCAATCAGATCATTCAACCAATGATGTGATCCCGTTAATCAAATAACAACTCCTTGTTCATGGTTAGGAAACATAACCATCTTTGATTAACGAGCTAGTCAAGTAGAGGCATACTAGTGACACTCTGTAGGTTTATGTATTCACACATGTATTATGTTTCCGGTTAATACAATTCTAGCATGAATAATAAACATTTATCATGATATAAGGAAATAAATAATAACTTTATTATTGCCTCTAGGGCATATTTCCTTCACCCCTAGCTAGTACTTCCGTCACAAAGGCTTCTGTTTGATAGAAACTTTGGAAGATCACTGAGGAAGATTGGTTAGGCAAATAAAGTAGAATTTTGGCATGAGGCAATTATTTGGACATAAAAGAATTCCGAAAAAGTTAGGGAGCACACAAGATAAGAGAAATGACACTTCCTTCACAAAGTGCCACTCTGGACAGAAATTAAGAATAATTATTGGGGAATTATTTTTGAACTGGCCAAAGAAGTGTTTGGGCATATTTGAGAAATATATGACCCAAATAAATTATGAGAATTAATTGGGATTTTTTAGATGGACAGAAATATAGGTTGCTTCACAACCTAGGGCATTTGAGGTTATTCCTTTAAAGGAATTTTCCCAAGAAAAAAGTTTTACGGTTTAGGGCTAGAATGGCAATGGCATGATCTTGGGAAAGATTTGAGGATGATGAGCCACTTGGGAGAAGAAATGAAGATGATCTCCTAGGTTGCAAGGCCACATAACCACTCCAAAAAGAAAAACAGAGCAAAAACCAAAAAAATCAAAAGAAAAAGAAAAGGGCCAAAAGTCAGGTTGTTACACTTGCTCACGAAGACCTAGGGCAATTTGAGGAAGCCCATCATTGGAGTATACAATCCAAGTTCTATAATGAAAATTCCCACTAGTATATGAAAGTGACAACATAGGAGACTCACAATCATGAAAATCATGGTGCTACTTTCAAGCACACATATGGAAAAGGATAGTAACATTGCCCCTTCTCTCTTTTTCTTTCATTTTTTTATTTTTTTCTTTCCTTTTTTTCTTTCTTTCTCTTTTTTATCATTTATTCTTTCTTTCTTTTTTTGTTTCTTTCTTTCCTCACATGGGACAATGCTCTAATAATGAAGATCATCATACTTCTATTTACTTACAACTCAAGAATTACAACTCGATACTTAGAACAAAATATGACTCTATATGAATGCCTCAGGCGGTGTACTGGATGTGCAATGAATCAATGACACGTATGAAAGAATTATGAATGGTGGCTTTGCCACAAATACGATGGCAACTACATGATCATGCAAAGCAATATGACAATGATGATGCGTGTCATAATAAATGGAACGGTGGAAAGTTGCATGGCAATATTGTCGGCCTTCTGGGAATGGGGGTCCCCAGACTTGCCTGCCTGTGGCCCACAGCGTGGCTAAGCAGCAGGCCGTACGGCCCATCTTCATCAACAAGGCATCCAAGACCCTCGCGAGGGTCCAAGCCTCGCAAGGTGGACGATCCAGGACCTCCTCTGGAGTGGCCTAGCCAGGCAGGCTCACGAGGAGCGGAGATATCAAGGCGGGGCAAACCTCACGAGGCTCTCGTGATGTGAGTCAGGACGAACGGCACCCAGTGAGCGCCAGTAGCAGCAGCGTCATATTTCCTCTTTGGTGCTAAGGAGGCCAGCGCAGGCGAAGAGTACCGAGGCATCAGGAAAAGGTTGCCATATTGGTGCAACGAGACCAAGACCAGGAGGACGGCAAGGCGGAGGTCATCGTGGAGCCCAATATGGTGTCACCCCAGAGCTTTTCGCAGGTGAAGACCACTTTTGTCAGGATAGCTTGTACTAGCTGTCCCCATTCAAATTTGCCCGCCGTTGTTGGCTCCCTTCCTGCTCGATATTTGGGAAGAGGACCAGGTCCTATATAAGTAGAGCTAGCCACCATAGTAGGGGGATATCTCATCTTAGCTTGATCCAGCCCGATCGAGAGCCTAGCCACAAGAACACCTCAACCTTAGGAGGTTGTTCTTCCCTTGTACTGTTCATCATCAGCCCAAGAGGCAATCCACCACCACCACCACACTGGAGTAGGGTATTACACCACGACGGTGGCCCGAACCAGTATAAACCTCGTGTCTTTCTGTGTTGCCAGTTCGTCGAGTTCGTCGGCGAGATCTTAGCGAGCAAGGGCGTAGATCGGCAGGAGGGAAAGACTTCGCGCGCACCCCAGTGTTCGAACCTTAAGGGTTTGCCGGAACCCCACATCCGACATATGGCGCGTCAGGTAGGGGTGCACCGGAGCTCCTCTCCACCAACCTGCGCCCCGTGCCGCCGCGCTCTGCTCCCATGGCAGGTGCCCCGCCACCCAACTCTACGGCTGACACCAACAGCAGGGAGTCAGGGTACCGAGCCCTGGGCCCCGCCCTGCGGCGAGTGCAGTGGCCAACCAAGTTCAAGCCGGAGATGCCGCCGCGTTACGATGGCACGGCAGACCCGGCGCCGTTCCTACAGGCGTAGGAGGAGGCCGTCCTCAAGGCCGAATGCGACGACAAGATCATGGCCAACTGGTTCCCCATGGCCCTCGCCGGGGAGCCACGCGCCTGGCTGCTCAACCTCCCTGGATACACGGTGGCATCCTGGGGGGAACTCCGCAACCTCTTCACCGCACGCTACGCGGTGCCGGTGCACCATGCAGTCGCGGCACTGCTGGGCGGCTCTCAAGCATCGCCTTCAGATCGCCATATCAAACCTTTCTTTTGTCAGATTGGGGCAGCCTCCAAGCGCTCGGGGGCTCCGCCAGGTTGGGCTGCCCCAGAGGCAACCTCACCTTCGGCTCATAAGACCACCCCGGCTCGACCGCCGGCTCCGCCATGCTCCCGATGCTCTGCACGCCCACCATCTGCAACGTGGCCGTCACCAAGACCCTCATTGACGACGGTGCCGGCCTCAACTTGCTCTCCATAGAAGCCTTCAGCCTTCTCCACGTGCCGCCCGAGTGGCTCAACCTCAGCAAGCCTTTTTCGGGAGTGGGTGGTGGAGCTGCCCACTCTTTGGGGCAGATCTGCCTCCCTGTCACCTTCGGCACGCGCGATAACTACCGCACTGAGCTGGTGGACTTCAACATCGCCCGCATCTGTCTCCCATAAAACGCCATCCTCGGGTACCCAGCTCTCACTCAGTTCATGGCGGCGACCCATCCAGCCTACAACCTCATGAAGATGCCAGGAAGCAAGGGCGTCCTCACCATCAAGGGGGACACTAAGGAGGCCGTGATGGCGCTTAGGCTTGCTTTCAAGACCGCGGCGGCAGCGCAACCGTCCGGCGCCGGTACCCACGAGGCCAAGGAGGCCGCGCCTACTGAGAAGAAGCAGTTGTTCACCCAAGACAAGGCGGAAACCAAGCAGGTGCCGGTCGACAAGGACGGGTCTTCGGGGGCCACCTTCACCATAGGAGACGGCCTCGACCCGGGACAAGAAGAAGCCTTGGTGAGGTTCTTGCGCGCGAACAAGGAAATATTTGCGTGGGAGCCCAATCAGATGGTAGGGGTCCCGAGAGAGGTGATCCAGCATCATCTAAGGGTATGCCCCAACATATGCCCCGTGAAGCAGCGAGCCAGACGGCAATCCACTAAGAAGCAGGCCTGCATCGTCCAAGAGACATGCAAGCTGGAGGCGGCAGGCGCCATTCGGGAAGTTTAATATCCTGAATGTCTGGCAAACCCTGTCGTAGTGCCAAAGGAAGGCGGGAAGGAGCGGATGTGCGTCGACTTCACCAACCTCAACAAAGCCTGCCCCCAAGATCAGTTCCCGCTCCCGCGCATCGACCAAATCGTCGACTCCACCGCCGAATGCGACTTGCTGTGCTTCCTGGACGCGTTCTCGGGGTTTCATCAGATCAAGATGGCGGTGGAAGATGTGGAGAAGGCAGCTTTCTTAACACCATGTGGGGTGTACTGCTACACCTATATGCCCTTCGGGCTGCGCAACGTAGGCGCCAACTTCCAGCGGTTGATGCACATCGCCCTGGGGCGGCAGCTCGGGACGAACACAGAGGCTTACGTCAACGACATAGTGGTCAAATCTCGCGAGGCGAGGACATTGATTCAAGACTTGGAGGAGACCTTCGAGAGCTTGCGCCAACTGAACTTGAGGCTTAACCTGGAGAAGTGCGTGTTTGGCGTCCCTTCCGGCAAGCTACTAGGGTTCCTCGTATCCCACAGAGGGATCGAGGCGAACCCGAAGAAGATCAAGGCCATCGAAGGCATGAGCCCGCCGCAGACCCTCAAGGAGATGCAGAAGCTAGCAGGGTGGGTGACCACGTTAGGGCAATTCATCTTCCAGCTAGGCGAGCGCGCCTTACCCTTCTTTAAGCTCATGAAGAAGAAGGGCTCGTTCGGGTGGACCCCGTAGGCCGACCGGGCCTTCCAAGACCTCAAGAAATACCTCACCAGCCCCCCGGTAACGGTGGCGCCGCGGCCTCTCGAGCCCCTGGTGCTCTACCTTGCCGCCACACCGTACTCCGCCAGCATGGCGCTGGTGGCGGTTCGGTAGGAACGCCAGGACAAGGTTGTGCCGCGCCAAGCCAGAGCTGATGCAGCGCAGGATCAGGAAGGCGCAGCAAAGCCATCAGCGGCAGAAGACCAAGCTCAGCAGGGCAACATCGCAGAAGCTCCTAAGGACGGTCAGGTCTCAGGAAACCCACCACCTCAGGATATGCCACAA
This sequence comes from Aegilops longissima, assembly GCA_021605205.1. Classification (NCBI taxonomy): domain Eukaryota; kingdom Viridiplantae; phylum Streptophyta; class Magnoliopsida; order Poales; family Poaceae; genus Aegilops; species Aegilops longissima. Next base: position 313,038,761 of record CM038677.1, read on the forward strand.
TCTCCGCAGGACCCGAGCCTCGACAGTGCGCCGGCCCTAGTCGAGCACCCCGTGTACTTCGTTAGCACCATGCTGCGGGACGCGAGGGCGCGCTACCCCATGCCGCAAAAGCTCCTGCTCGCACTCTTGGTGGCCTCGCGCAAGCTGCAGCACTACTTCCAGGGCCACCCCATCAAGGTCGTCTCAGCTTACCCATTGGAGAGGGTACTCAGGAGCCCTAACTCAGCCAGAAGGGTCGCTGAATGGAACATCGAGATGCAAGCATTCCAGTTGGAGTTCAGCACTACCAAGGTCATCAAGGGAGCCGCGCTCGCCGATTTTGTGGCAGAATGGACAGATGCCCCGGCTCTTGAGGAAGGAGAAGACCGGTCCACCTCCCCAGGAAGCGAGGCACTAGACGGCTGGGTCATGTATTTCGATGGCGCCTTCGCGCACAGTATGCTGGGCTGGGCGATGCTCATCTTGCCCACTCAGGACAAGCTCTACTACGCCATGCAACTCTGCTTCCAGCATGGCGAGAAGGTCTCCAACAACATAGCAGAATACGAAGGCCTCATAGCTGGCCTGAAGGCTGCGACAGCTCTGGGGGTGAAGCGCCTCACCGTCAAAGGTGACTCGCAACTCCTTGTCAACTTCTCCAACAAGGTGTACGAGCCGAAGGACGAGCACATGAAGGCCTACCTCGCGGAGGTGCGCAAGATGGAAAAGCAGTTCTCGGGCCTGGAGTTGCAGCACGTGCCCCGAAGCACCAACAAGGAAGCCGACAACATCGCCAGGAGAGCATCCAAGCGGCAACCGTAGGAGCCTGGCGTCTTCGAAGAGCGGCTCTTCAAGCCATCAGCTACGCCACCTCTTTCAAGCACGACTCAGCTTCGGGAGGAGCTCCCACAGCCCCCGGCCACGGGAGCCCCAGCCTGTGGCCCAACCTCAGGAGCTCGGCTGCTCTTGGCGCTCGAGCCCCAGGAGGAGTTCTGGACCAAGGAATTCAAAGAATACCTGATGCACAGGACGCTTCCGGAGAAGGCAGAGGACGCGGAGCGCGTGGCCCTGCAAGCCACGGCATACTGTATCCAAGACTGCGAGTTATACAGGAAACGACCGAACGATGTCATGCTGCGCTGCATATCCAGCGATCAAGGAAGGGAGTTGCTGATTGACATACACGGTGGGGACTGCGGGCATCAATCGTCGTCACGGACCCTCGTCGGCAAGGTGTTCCGCAGTGGATTCTATTGGCCTATAGCGCTCAACGACGCAGCCAAGCTGGTGAAGTCCTGCGAAGCTTGCCAATTTCACGCCAAGCAAATCCATCAGCCTGCTCAAGGTCTCCAAACCATCCCGCTCACAATGCTGTTTGCGGTCTGGGGGCTGGACATCCTAGGCCCGTTCCCCCGGGTGCTAGGGGGCTACCGCTATCTCTACGTCGCCATCGACAAGTTCACCAAGTGGGCGGAAGTGGAAGCCATCTACACCATTCCAACAAGCTCTGCTGTCAAGTTCATCAAGGGCCTCGTGAGCCGCTTCGGGGTCCCCAACCGCATCATCACAGATAACGGTTCGCAGTTTACTAGCAACCTCTTCAAAACCTACTATGCTAACGTTGCAACGCAGATCTGCTACGCTTTGGTGGCCCACCCCAGGAGCAATGGTCAGGCTGAGCGCGCCAACGCAGAGGACCTGAGGGGCCTCAAGACCAGGACCTTCAAGAAGAAGCTGGAGGCCTGTGGCAGGGGCTGGCATGACGAGCTCCAGTCCGTGCTATGGTCCATCCGTACCACCACTACCAAAGCAACGGGCGAGACTCCGTTCTTCCTCGTCTATGGAGCCGAAGCAGTCCTCCCTCACGAGGTCAAGCATTGCTCCGTGCGGGTCCTGGCGTTCGACGAAACGCAGCAGGATGCCATGCGGGGGATGGATCTCGTGCTGGGGGAGGAACGCCGACGCGAAGCCGCATTGAGGGCGGCAAGGTACCAACAAGCGCTGTGGTGGTACCACTGCCGCAACATCCGCTCCAGGACGCTCGAGGTGGGCGACCTCGTCCTGAGGCGGGTCCTCTCCAGAGAAGGGCTGCACAAGCTTTCGCCCATGTGGGAGGACCTGTTCAAGGTCGTCCATCTCTCCATGCCGGGTGCAGCGCGCCTGGAGACGCAGGACGGGATACCCATCCAGAACGCCTGGAACATCCAGCACCTCCGGAAGTTCTATCCATGAAGCAAGGCCCAGATCCTGAGAAGCAAGGCCCAGAGCCTGAGAAGCAAGGCCCAGAGCCTGAGAAGAAAGGCCCAGAGCCTGTGAAGAAGGCCCGGTGCCTATGAAGAATCGCCGCCCGTGACACTCTCACGTAATAATGAGTGGGGCTGTACATGCCCCGGAGTCTCAGGAGCGCCGGCCTCAGGCCCTGGGGCTCCCTCCCACGCCTAGTGGACAGCACTTAGCTCCGCACTGGTGAGAAGACTTGAAGACTAGATTAGGTGCTAGACGCGGCTTTTCATTTGCTTTCCGTAGTTGGCTCGCTTTTCCTTAATCGAAGTTGCTCTTGGTGTTCGTTGCTGATTTGGTTCCCTAGCCTTTTACTGCATTTTTTGGCTTTGGTTTGCTCATGTTCTCTCTCTCGCATACCTCGCGAGGGGGCTAGGATGGTGCCCTCGCGAGAATTTTTCATCTCTCTGCCTTCTCGCGAGCCACCCTCGTTCGAGCCTGGAAGCTGGCACATCTCTCCTAATTCGTGCCCCTCGGGTACCGTTATACCAAGTGGCAAGTCAAATCTTGGGTGGACGGCAAATCCTCTAGCGCACCCCTAACGAAATTTTTGCAGTTTCTGAGCAAACACAGACACCTCACGAGCGAAAGGGCATCCCAAACGTGCCAGGTTAAGTTATCTTTGCGCAAAATAACAACACGAAATGGGAATAACACGCACAGTGCATTTTCAATAAACGCCCCTCTGGCCCATACTGGTTTCGTTTTCTAATGCAAGAAAGAAGGAAAAAACTAAACAAAGTAGCGTCGCAGCAATCCGTGGAGGCAGGCCCTTAGCGACGCCCCGAGCCTAGCCAGACCACTCCTCGCGCTTCACGGAGGCGTGGCGACGAGATGACCCGCTGCCTCCTTTGAAGCGGGCGCGGCGGCACGGCGGCTGGTCGTAGCCACCACTGCTGGAGCTGTCGCCGGAGGAAGAGCCACCGTAGCTGGAAGAGATGCGGTCGCCGCCGAGGGCAGGCTCGCCCTCGTCCTCGTCGCGACCATCACCAAGGCCGAGCACCTCCTCACCGTCGTTCGCCTCGGGGCAGCACCCGGCGCGGCCACCATCTTCCCCAAACACCCTCACATAGAGGGTCGACCCACCATCGTACCTGAAGTGGAGGGTGCACCGCCTGCCAGGCCGCGCGCGCGGGCGAATGTCTGCCAGCCGCGGGCCAGGGCTATGTTGCCCGCGGCGGAAGTCTCGACCACAACCCAAGAGGCCTTGCTACAGCAGCCATCCGCCTGCAGCCATAGTCTGCCCGGACCAGAGGCTGGTAGTTTGCTGGCGAAGAAGCGCGGAAGTTGGAGCCAGTTGCCGGCCGGGTTCTCCGACCAGACGACGAACTCCGGCGACACCTCCGCCGAAAGGAAGCGCGGGCGGGGAGGCCGCACCACCATCGCGTGCCACCCCTCATCAGCTGGACCACCATGGATGGGATGATCCCCTCCGTGTGCTGTGGCGCCACCTCGACGGTAGGCCACGACGGGGGACGTGGCAGGCTTGCGCGGACGGCCGCGGCCGCGCTTGGGCGCCGGGGAACCAGGGCCCTCGCGAGGGGCCTTTCCCTTCTCGGCGGCAGAGAACTTCCTTCATGGCGCCATTGGCGGCACTGCAAGCAATGGAGCAGAGAAGCAAGCAAGCGAGGAAGAGATGGGTGACGGGGGCTCCGCCCCCTCCCCATTTATAGCAAGAGAAGGCCAACCGGCGTCTCCCACGATCGCAGGTAATGATGGTTTTTCTTGCATGTCGCAGGGACTTGTCAAGTCGTGCAGTTGCCGAGGCAGCATGGGGAAGCGGAGACGCCCACGTCCATTCAACCGCCACGCGTCAACCGAGGCCGCAGGCTTTTGGGTCTCGTGATGCTCGGAACTTGACCCTCGGCTTCACCGCGAAGCCAAGCCCGAGCGAACTTTGGGCCTTGGGGCTACTATCGGCGTTCTGGGAAAGGGGGTCCCCAGACTTGCCTACCTGCGGCCCACAGCGTGGCTAAGCAGCAGGCCGTACGGCCCATCTTCATCAACAAGGCATCCAAGATCCTCGCGAGGGTCCAAGCCTCGCGAGGCGGACGATGCAAGACCTCCTCTGGAGTGGCCTAGCCAGGCAGGCTCACGAGGAGCGGAGATATCAAGGCGAGGCAAACCTCACGAGGCTCTCGTGACGTGAGTCATGACAAACGGCACCAGGCGGGCGCCAGCGCGCGCAGCATCCTTATTTCCTCTTTGGTGCTAAGGAGGCCAGCGCAGGCGAAGAGTACCGAGGCGTCAGGCAAAGGTTGCCATATTGGTGCAACGAGACCAAGACCAGGAGGACGGCAAGGAGGAGGTCATCGTGGAGCCCAAGACGGCGTCACCCCAAAGCTTTTCGCAGGCGAAGACCACTTTTGTCAGGATAGCTTGTACTAGCTGCCCCCTTCAAATTTGCTCGCCGTTGTTGGTCCCTTCCCACTCGATATTTGGGAAGAGGACCAGGGCCTATATAAGTAGAGCTAGCCACCATAGTAGGGGGATATCTCATCTTAGCTTGATCCAACCGGATCGAGAGCCTAGCCACAAGAACACCTCAACCTGAGGAGGCTGTTCTTCCCTTGTACTGTTCATCATCAGCCCAAGAGGCAATCCACCACCACCACACTGGAGTAGGGTATTACACCACGACGGTGGCCCAAACCAGTATAAACATCGTGTCTTTCTGTGTTGCGAGTTCATCGAGTTCGTCCGCGAGATCTTAGTGAGCAAGGGCGTAGATCGGCAGGAGGGAAATACTTCGCGCGCACCCGAGTGTTCGAACATTAAGGGTTTGCCAAAACCCCACATCCGACAAATATATCTCAGAATGGCTATGGAAATGCCATAATAGGTAGGTATGGTGGCTATTTTGAGGAAGTTATACGGTGGGTGTATGGTACCGGCGAAAGTTGCGCGGTACTAGAGAGGCTAGCAATGGTGGAAGGATGAGAGTGTGTATAATCCATGGACTCAACATTAGTCATAAAGAACTCACATACTTATTGCAAAAATCTATTAGTTATCAAAACGAAGTACTACGTGCATGCTCCTAGGGGGATAGATTGGTAGGAAAAGACCATCACTCGTCCCCGACCGCCACTCATAAGGAAGACAATCAAAAAATATATCATGCTCCAACTTCGTTACATAACGGTTCACCATACGTGCATGCTACGGGATTCGCAAACCTTAACACAAGTATTTCTGAAATTCACAACTACTCACTAGCATGACTCTAATATCACCATCTTCATATCTCAAAACAATCATAATGAATCAAACTTCTCATAGTATTCAATGCACTTTATATGAAAGTTTTTATTATATCCCTCTTGGATGCCCATCATATTAAGACTAAATTCATAACCAAAGCAAATTACCATGATATTTAGAGACTCTCAAAATGATATAAGTGAAGCATGAGAGTTCAGCAATTTCTTCAAAATAAAACCATCGTCATGCTCTAAAAAGATATAAGTGAAGCCCTAGAGCAAATGACAAACTACTCCAAAAGATATAAGTGAAGATCAATGAGTAGTTGAATAATTAGGTAACTATGTGAAGACTCCTCTAATAAATAAAATTTCAGATATTAAGTAATTTATTCAAACAGCAAGCAAAACCTAATAAAATAACATTGCAAGGATAGCACATATCATGTGAAGAAGCAAAAACTTAGGGCGAACCAAAACTGACCGATAGTTGTTGAAAAAGAAAGGTGGGATGCCAACCGGGGCATCCCCAAGCTTAGATGCTTGAGACTTCTTGAAATATTAATTAGGGATGCCTTGGGCATCCCCAAGATCGAGCTTTTGTGTCTCCTTAATTCCTCTCATATCACTGTTTCCCTAAATCTTAAAACTTCATGCACACAAAACTCAACAAGAACTCGTGAGATAAGTTAGTATAAATCAACGCAAAACCTTATCATTCTCTACTTTAGAAAATCACTAAAATTATGATTTAACATTGCATACGAAATGCCTCTGCATATTTAATACTCCCATCCTCAAATAGAATCATTAAACAAGCAAACACATGCAAACATAACGGCAATTTGTCTAAACAGAACAGACTGTAAAGAATGCAAGAGGAATCTTACTTCCCTAACTCCAAAAATTGTGAAAAATTACCACACTGTTGATAATTTAGTGTAGCTCATTATGTAAAAATTCAAGATTTTATCACATTCTGAATTTCCAAAAGAATTCAGACAATGATAGAAAACTTTCTGTTTTCAAAACAGCAACATATAGACTTGCAAAATAAGCATGGTAAAGGCTACACTTGACTTTTTATTGAACTAAAAAGATGCAAAACATTACTATAAATAATAGCAAGCAAATCCTAATAAAGGCAAATGACGCTCCAAGAAAAACTCATATCATGTGATGAATAAAAATATAGCTCCAAGTAAGGTTACCGACAATGTTGGAGACGAAAGAGGGGATGCCATCCGGGGCATCCCCAAGCTTAGTTGCTTGGGTATTCCTTGAATATTACCTTGGGGTCCCTTGGGAATCCCCAAGCTTAGTATATTTCCACTCCTTACTCTCCTCATATCGATATCTCACCCAAACCTTGAAAACTTCAATCATACAAAACTTAACAGAACTTCGTTAGATGGGATAGTATGATAAAGACAAATCATTCACTTTGGTACTGTCAAGATAAGATTCATAATTGTTCCCACACAATGCCTACTGTACCTTGTCATATCCAAAATTTATATTACTCAATATAAGCCATGGAAACACTAAAACAAGCAAATTATGCATTAAAAACAGAAACTGTCCAAAATAGAACAGTCTGTAATGATCTGAACAACAACCATACTTCTATTACTCCAAAAATTATGAAAAATTAGGACAAGGTATAAAATTTGTATATAAATATACCGTGAAAAACTGAAAAATTTCCGACGCTCCAGTGATTTTTAACAATTCTATGACTGGGCGCAAAAGTTTCTGTTTTTGGACAGAATTGAATCAACTATCATCCACACTGTCCCAAAGGCTTTACTTGGCACTTTATTGAAACAAAAGCTATAAAACATGATTACTACAGTAGATTAATCATGTGAACACACAAAAACACTAGGGGTAAATGTTGGGTTGTCTCCCAACAAGCGATTTTCTTTAATGGCTTTCCAGTTAGGCATGATGATTTCAATGATGCTCGCATAAAAGTAAAGAATTGAAACGCAAAGAGAGCATCATGAAAAATATGTGGCAAGAACATTTAAGTCTAACCCACTTCCTATGCATAGGGATTTTGTGAGTAAACAACTTATGGGAGCAACAATCAACTAGCATAGGAAGGTAAAACAACCGTAACTTCAAGATTTTCAGCACATAGAGAGGAAACTGGATATTATTGCAACTCCTACAAGCATATATTCCTCCCCCATAATAATTTCAGTAGCATCATGAATGAATTCAACAATATAACCATCAAATAAATCATTCTTTTCATGATCTACAAGCACAGAAATTTTATTACTCTCCACATAAGCAAATCTATTCTCATCAATAGTAGTGGGAGCAAACTCAACAAAATAACTATCATGTGAGGCATAATCCAATTGAAAATTAAAATCAAGATGACAAGTTTCATGGTTATCATTACTATTTATAGCATACTTGTCATCACAATTAATCATCATAGATGGCAACTTTGTTCTCATAATCAATTGGAACCTCTTCCAAAATAGTGGATTCATCACTAAATAAAGTCATGACCTCTCCAAATCCACTTTCATAATTCTTACAATAAGATTCAACACCCTCCAAAATAGTGGGATCATTACTTCCTAAAGTTGGCACTCTTCCAAACCCACTTTCATCAATATAATCATCATAAATAGGAGGCATGCTATCATCATAATAAATATTCTCATCAAAACTTGGGGGACAAAAAATATCATCTTCATCAAACATAGCATCCCCAAGCTTATGGCTTTGCATATCATTAGCATCATGGATATTCAAAGAATTCATACTAACAACATTGCAATCATGCTCATCATTCAAAGATTTAGTGCCAAACATTTTATAGACTTCTTCTTCTAACACTTGAGCACAATTTTCCTTTCCATCATTCTAATGAAAGACATTATAAAGATGAAGCATATGAGGCAACCTCAATCCATTTTTTTGTAGTTTTCTTTTATAGACTAAACTAGTGATAAAACAAGAAACTAAAAGATTCGATTGCAAGATCTAAAGATATACCTACAAGCACTAACCTCACCGGCAACGGCGCCAGAAAAGAGCTTCGTTGATGGGATGTGATTGCCGCTTACCTAGCCTCCCCGACAACGGTGCCAGAAAAGAGCTTGATGTCTACTACGCAACCTTCTTCTTGTAGACTCATGTTGGGCCTCCAAGCGCATAGTTTTGTAGGACAGTAGCTAATTTCCCTCAAGTGGATGACCTAAGTTTCATCAATCCATGGGAGGCGTAGGATGAAGATGGTCTATCTCAAACAACCCTGCAACCAAATAACAAAGAGTCTCTTGTGTCCCCAACACACCCAATACAATGTTAAATTGTATAGGTGCACTAGTTCGGCGAAGAGATGGTGATACAAGTGCAATATGGATGGTAGATATCGGTTTTTGTAATCTAAAATTATAAAAGCAGCAAGGTAGCAAGTAACAAAAGTGAGCGAAAACAGTATTGCAATGCTGCAAAACAAGGACTAGGGTTCACACTTTCACTAGTGCAAGTTCTCTCAACAATGATAACATAATTAGATCATATAAAAATCCCTCAACGTGCAACAAAGAGTCACTCCCAAGTCACTAATAGCTGAGAACAAATGAAGAGATTATTGTAGGGTATGAAACCGCCTCAAAGTTATTCTTTCTTATCGATCTATTGGGCTATTCCTATAAGTGTCACAAACAACCCTAGAGTTCGTACTAAAATAACACCTTAAGACACACATCAACCAAAACCATAATGTCACCTAGATACTCCAATGTCACCACAAATATCCGCGGGTTTGAATATACGATATGCATCACACAATCTCAGATTCATCTACAAACCGACACAAAGAACTTCAAAGAGTGTCCCAAAGTTTCTACCGGAGAGTCAAGACGAAAACGTGTGCCAACCCTGATGCATAAGTTCACAATGTCACAGAACCCGCAAGTTGATCACCAAAACATACATCAAGTGGATCACGTGAATATCCCATTGTCACCACAGATAAGCACATGCAAGACATACATCAAGTGTTCTCAAATCCTTAAGGACTCAATCCGATAAGATAACTTCAAAGGGAAAACTCAATCCATTACAAGAAGGTAGAGGGGGAGAAACATCATAAGATCCAACTATAATAGCAAAGGTCGTGGTATATCAAGATTGTGCCAAATCAAGAACACAAGAGAGAGAGAGAGAGAGAGAGAGAGAGAGAGAGAGATCAAACACATAGCTACTGGTACATACCCTCAGCCCCGAGGGTGAACTACTCCCTCCTTGTCATGGAGAGCGCCGGGATGATGAAGATGGCCACCGGTGATGGTTTCCCCCTCTGGCAGGGTGCCAGAACGGGCTCCCGATTGGTTTTTCATGGCTACAGAGGCTTGCGGCGGGGAACTCCTGATCTAGGTTTATTTCTGGGGGTTTCTGTATTTATAGGAATTTTTGGTGTTAATAACAAGTCAGGGGGTCCACGAGGAGCCCACAAGGATGGAGGGCGCGCCCAGGGGGGTAGGGCGCTCCCTCCACCCTTGTGGAAGCCTCATGGATCTTATGGCCCAACTCTTTTGCTTCAGGGGCTTCTTCTGGTTCATAAAAAATCACCATAAATTTTCAGCTCAATTGGACCCCGTTTGATATTCCTTTTCTGTAGAACTCAAAAACAAGGGAAAACATAAACTGTCACTGGGCTCTAGGTTAATAGGTTAGTCCAAAAAATCATATAAATAGCATGTAAATGCATATAAAACATCCAAGATAGATAATATAATTGCTTGGAACAATCAAAAATTATAGATACGTTGGAGACGTATCAGAAAGCACTTCTCGTACATTGTCCGTTCTCACCTCGAGACTTGGTGCAAACTTCCGAACATCGTGATATGATACGCTCTATCACACATAAGCCTCATCATATCCTCCCTCAAAATATTTACTATACCTACCTATTATGGCATTTCCATAGCCATTCTTAGATATATTGCCATGCAACTTCCATCGTCACTATCTGCATGACTTGTATGTTCATAGTCATATTGCTTTGCATGATAATAGAGCTGACATGATATTTGTCGCACAGACACAGTTCACCATTGTAATACATGTTATACTAGATCATTGCACATCATGGTACACTGCTAGGGGCATTCATATAGAGCCATATTCCTTCTGTTTTGTCGAGTTGTAAGTAAATAAAAGTGTGATGATCATCATTATTATAGTGTTGCCCCTACCGATGAGAAAAAGGATGGTGGAGACTAATGAGTCTTTTAAAAAGTGGAGATAAGGTCCATGAGACTGTGAGAGAGAGAGAGAGAGAGAGAGAGAGAAGTGAGATAAGTGAGAGAAAAAGAGAGAGGGGGCACACTACTATCCTTTGCCACACTTGTGCTTCAAAGTAGCACCATGTTCTTCATATAGAGAGTCTCCATGATTTGTCACTTTAATATACCAGTGGGAATTTTTACATTATAGAACTTGTCTTGCATATTCCAATGACGGGCTTCCTCAAATGCCCAAGGTCTTCATGAGCAAGAAAGTTGTATGCACACCCTCTTAGTGTCAGTAGTGAGCTTTCATACTGAGGGAGTCCTGGATTAGGGGGTGTCCGGATAGCCGGACTACCATCATCAGCCGAACTATCATTGGCGGGACTATCATCATCGACCGGACTCCAAGACTATGAAGATACAAGATTGAAGACTTCTCCCCGTGTCCGGATGGGACTTTCCTTGGCGTGGAAGGCAAGCTTGGCGATACGGATATGTAGATCTCCTACCATTGTAACCGACTCTATGTAACCCTAGCCCTCTCCGGTGTCTATATAAACCGGATGGCTTTAGTCCGTAGGACAACATCATCAACAACCCTTACAATCATACCATAGGCTAGCTTCTAAGGTTTAGCCTCCTTGATCTCGTGGTAGATCTACTCTTGTAAACATCCACAATATCCATATCAATCGAGCAGGACGTAGGGTTTTATCTCCATCAAGAGGGCCCGAACCTGGGTAAAACATCGTGTCCCTTGTCTCCTGTTACCATCCGCCTAGACGCACAGTTCGGGACCCCCTACCCGAGATCCGCCGGTTTTGACACCGACATTGGTGCTTTCATTGAGAGTTCCTCTGTGTCATCACCGATAGGCTTGATGGCCTCTTCAATCAACAACGACGCAGTCCTGGGTGAGACTTTTCTCCCTGGACAGAACTTCGTATTTGGCGGCTTCTCACTGCGGGCCAACTCGCTTGGCCATCTGGAGCAGATTGAAAGCTACGCCCCTGGCCGTCAGGTTAGGTTTGGAAGCCTAAACTTCACGGCCGATATCCACGGAGACTTGATCTTCGATGGATCTGAGCCGCAGCCGAGCATGCCGCGCTGTCACGATGGGCATGACCTAACTCTGCCGCCGGACAGCACCTTGGAGGCCGCACACGAATCCGCTCCGACTCATAGTCCGGAGCCGATCGCTCGGATCGAGGACGGATGGCTGGACACCGCCTCGGGAGCTGCAACTTCTCCGGCGATGGAGCCGAACGCTTACCTTGTCCCGCATAAAGCCCATGACTCCGAGGTGCGGACTCTGCGCGGACTCCGAACCTCCTGCGCCCCGCGGTCGAATCCGATTGGCGCCGATCATGGAATTCACCGCTGCGGATATCTTTCAGCTTTTCGCCCTTCGGCGATATCATAAATTCACTGAAGCATCTCTCGCTATCCGGAGATCCCTGGCCGAACTACGGCCAGGATGGTTGGGACGCGGACGATGAAGAAATTCAGAGCCCACCCACCACCCATTTCGTAGCTACCGTTGACGATTTAACCGACCTACTCGACTACGACTCCGAAGACATCGACGGTATGGACGACGATGCCGGAGACTACCAAGAACCAGTGCCTACAGGACACTGGAAGACCACCTCGTCATACGACATATACATGGTGGACACCCCAAAAGATGGGGACGGCGAAGAAGCAGCAGAGGCCGATTCCTTAAAGAAACAGCCCAAGCGCCGGCGTCGTGGCGCCGCTCTAAATCCCGCCACGGCAAGAATGGAGATTCCGCACGGAGATAATAACACCCCGAAAGTGCCGAAGACAACTCCCTCCAAAGACGATCCAGCGCAGGAGGAGGAGGAAGCAAGCCCTCACGAGAGGCGGCATTTAAGAGGTCGAGGATGAAAATTACTTACCTCCTCCGAGAGCGAGGCAAGCCTCGGCGACGATTTAATCGTCGTGCTCGAGGATCCCGTCGAACAAGAGCGTTTCAGACGCAGGCTAATGGCCACGACAAACAGCCTAAAGAAAAAGCAGCAACAGCTTCAAGCTAATCAAGACCTGCTGGCCGACAGATGGACCGAGGTCCTCGCGGCCGAAGAGTATGAACTCGAACGCCCCTCCAAAAGTTACCCAAAACGCAAGTTGCTCCCCCGATTAGAGGAGGAGGCATACAAACCTGCATCACCAACGCATAATACGGCAGACCGACCACCTCGTGGCCGCGACAGAGAGGCGTGCAAACCCTCCACCAAAACCGTACCCCGGCATCGCTCAAAAAGCATGAAGCCACGGGGGAACGCGCCGGACTTGCGAGATATATTGGAGGACAAGGCAAGACAATCCAGATCTATCTATGGATCACGCGAGCGCCCCAAGACTCACGACGAATACCGTCGCGCCGGATACAACTACTCCGGTCGGGCCGAACACAGCAGACAACGCTCTTTCGAGCTACGTCGCGATATTGCTCAATACAGAGGTGCCGCACACCCGCTATGCTTCACTGACAAAGTAATGGATCATCAAATCCCTGAAGGGTTTAAACCCGTTAATATCGAATCCTACGATGGCACAACAGACCCCGCGGTTTGGATTGAGGATTATCTCCTCCACATACATATGGCCCGCGGGACGATCTTCACGCCATCAAATATCTCCCGCTCAAACTCAAAGGACCAGCTCGGCATTGGCTCAACAGCCTGCCCGCAGAGTCAATTGGATGCTGGGAAGACCTGGAAGCCACATTCCTCGACAACTTCCAGGGCACGTACGTGCGACCACCGGACGCAGATGACCTAAGCCACATAATCCAGCAGCCAGACGAATCGGCCAGGCAATTCTGGACACGGTTCTTAACAAAGAAAAACCAAATCGTCGACTGTCCGAATGCAGAGGCCCTCGCTGCCTTCAAACATAACATCCGCGACGAGTGGCTGGCCCGGCACCTAGGATAGGAGAAGCCGAAATCCATGGCAGCCCTCACATCACTCATGACCCGCTTCTGTGCGGGAGAGGATAGCTGGCTAGCTCGCAGCAACAACCTCAGCAGAAACGCTGGCAGTCCGGATACTAAGGATCGCAATGGCAGGTTGCGTCGAAACAAAAACAAACGCCGCGTGCGGCGGCGGCAATGAGGATCGGCAGTCAACGCGGATTCGAGGCTCAAACCCGTCAGCGGAAGAAGCCATTTAAAAGAACCACTCGGGCCCGTCCAATTTGGACCGAATACTCGACCGCTCTGTCAAATACATGGAACCCCAAAAAGCCAGCTAACCACACCAACAGAGATTGTTGGGTCTTCAAGCAGAGCAAATTAATCGCTGAAAACAGTGACAAGGGCTACACAGCGATGACGAGGAAGAGACCGGCGGCGAACAACAAAGGACAAAAGGGATACCCCCCTCAAGTTCGGACGGTAAACATGATATACGCAACGCATATTCCCAAAAGGGAGCGGAAGCGTGCACTAAGGGACGTATACGCGATGGAGCCGGTCGCCCCAAAATTCAACCCATGGTCATCCTGCCCGATCACTTTCGATCAAAGAGACCATCTGACCAGTATCCGCCGTGGCGGATTCGCCGCATTGGTTTTAGACCCAATCGTCGATGGGTTTCACCTCACGAGAGTCCTGATGGACGGCGGCAGTAGCCTGAACCTGCTTTATCGAGGATACGGTCGCAAGATGGGCATAGACCCTTCAAGGATTAAACCTACAAAGACAACCTTCAAAGGCGTCATACCGGTGTCAAGGCCAATTATGCAGGCTCGATTACTGGAAGTGGTCTTCGGATCCCGGATAATTTCGAGCGAGGACTTAATCTTCGACATAGTCCCATTCCGCAGCAGCTATCACGCTCTGCTTTCGGACGAACGCGTTCGCAAAATTCAACGCAGTGCCGCATTACGCATACCTTAAGCTCAAGATGCCAGGCCCTCGTGGAGTCATCACGGTCAATGGAAACACGGCGCTCCCTCCGAGCGGAGGAACATACAGCTGCTCGCGGCGAAGTCTGAGCAGCCTTTTAAGGCAATTCTCGAGTCCGGACGTTAAGCGACCGGACACGACCAAACGCGCCGAGCAACATCAACCAATACCACAGCACGCCCGAGCACGCGTAGCAATGCGGCCTCAACCCCAGCCCTCGCAAAATTGTAAGAGAAGCTCTCGCGTACATAATTACGCCTTGGAGATACCATGGGCATAAGGGAAAGGCACAACCACAACAGACCAGTGCGGTTCGACCACACCGGGGCTCCCAAGTGTGTTGCTCTTTTTTCTTTTATTTTTCTCTTTTTTATACAGAACTATGTCCGGCGGCGACCCTGCCGAACTCATGATGCAACAGCCAGGGAAGGACAAAGGCCGCGACAAACACTCAGGTGGTCTCCATCACGAGCATTAAATTTGTTAAATACAAACATTCTGCGGCCTACCCCTGGAGGGAGACGCCTTTAATTCGTCCAATCCCTTGCTTTCCGCACTATTTGTATCATTCCGCACTCATAGCATATCTTCTCGAATAAAATGCAACCCTTTTTTGCCTATAATTGCATTACCTTATAGATATATGTTCATTTATTACATGTTGCATCCGTACATTTTGGTACGGCCAAATACACCAGGGGCTTACGTTCTCCGCATTATGGTGTGATAAAGTCCGCACACTTTCACAAGTGGGGCACCCCGAACTTATAGCATTATATGAATCGGCTCCGAATCAGGTCTTGGGTCAATAGTTGGGTTTGCCCGGCTCCCATGTTTGGCACCTTACGTTCCGTTCTATCGGCTAAGGTAGCACTGGGAGAACCACTGCGATTGCGCCCCGGTTGAGCCGGGTTAACGCCTCAGTGGAGAAAGCTAAAACTGACTGTCATGATAAGGCGAGAGACTGGTCGCTGTTCGAGAGGTCCTTTCGGGTCCTTAAATACCTACGCCGCTTCGAGCGAAGTTCCGGATTATGTCCGACGAAGGCGTGGATAGCGCCCCAATTTGGTCCTCCGAATACTAGGGGCTTCGCCGAAATTTAAAATTATAGAATTCTATGGCTAAGTGAGAGTGTTCAAGCACTATAAGTCCGGTCGCCTTGTTACGTTGTGTTGGCGCCTCCTCGATGGACCCAAAATGGGAACTAGAGCGCTCAAGTTTATCCCGAACACCCCAGCACTTGCGGCATGGGGGCTGAAGCCGACGAC
The DNA here is from genome assembly GCA_021605205.1 of Aegilops longissima. Taxonomy (NCBI): domain Eukaryota; kingdom Viridiplantae; phylum Streptophyta; class Magnoliopsida; order Poales; family Poaceae; genus Aegilops; species Aegilops longissima. The sequence goes on from CM038677.1 coordinate 313,054,698, forward strand.
TTGCCATCTCTCATATTTAATAAACGGCCGCACAGAAGGTAATATTTTAAATTAACAAGCGTTGCTTAGCGCATATGAACAAAGTTTTCAGCGCACAGGATAACACATTGCGAATTTACTCAAAAATTACATCCCTTGGGCACTCATCCGCAATCTTGCGGGCACCCTTCAGGACAGCCTTATAGTAGATTTGGGCGTCGATGTTCCTTGCCCGCTGGTGGCGCGTCGATGATTAGCTTCTCCGCATCCAGCTTGCCCCAATGCACCTTTGCGCGGGCAAGGGCCCGACGAGCACCTTCAATACAGGCGGGCGCTTGATAACCTCCACCGAGGGCACGCATCCACCAGCCGTCGCACAAGGCGAAGTAGCTCCAGGCATGGCCTCTCGAGCCACAGCCGGACTATGAGGCCCTTCATGGCCTGCTCGGCCACATTGTGAAGCTCGACCAGCCGCTTCACTGGTCGCTAGGGGCACCGGATGGCGGCCTCAAACATCTCGAGACCGAAGACCTTCTCCGTTGAGCTCCCTCCTCGGCTCGGTAGAATCGGCGGCATCGAGACACGCTTCAAGGCAGATCTGCAAGCGCCTACGAGAGCTCGAATTCGGGTAAGTAACACGTAATTCACATTCACATGCTTGCTTTGCATGAAAAATGCCTTACCGCCGCTATCTTCCTCATCAACTCAATCTCTGAAGGACTTATGGGCCTCGTCCTTGGCGATTTTGGCACTTTCGAGAGCGAGGCAAGCTCGGACTCTCGAGTCTTTGAGTCACGCTCCAAACTCTCATGCTTTTCCATGAGAGCCTGGAGCTCTTGCTGAACCACCGCCACCCGCGCCTCCTGCTTTTCTCGCTCTGCCCGTTCCGTGGCCGCATTGCGTTCGGCCACGGACACGGCCTCCTTCAGGGTCGCCACCTCATTCGTGGCCCCTGCAGCACCCATGTTATCCTTGTTATTTTTTGTTGCAACCTAAATCCTTTTCTATAAGGTACAAGTTCAAAGTGGTGTTACTCACCTTCTTTGTCCTGGAGCTGCTTCCTGGCGCGGCCGAGCTCTTGCTCGGACCACTTGAGCTCCTGCTTCAAAGCACCGACCTCCGCAGTCAGTGCGGCAGAGGTCAGCAGCGCAGCCTGCAACCCATATTGACATAATTTTTTAGCAACCCTGCATATATCTTTTTTTTAGATCCTCAGTCCGGCTTTTCTTTCCGAACACCGAACCGAGCATCAGGGGCTACTGTCTATGCGGTATTACATTGCATATTTTTAACTTCTTACCTCAAAGCCTGATAGAGGGCTACTGCAGGCTTCGGTCAGCCCGCTCTTGGCGAGCTGCACCTTTCGGATCACCGCACTCATAATAGTGCGGTGTGCTTCCTGATGGAAGCGCTGCAGCGCCTCAACAAATCGCTCGGCGCCTCGGTTGGGCGGAAGCCGCCCGGCGTCCACAGTATTGCCCTTCGTTCGAAGGGCGCCGGCGGACTCGAAACCACTGCGGGTTACGATGTGGAGTCCGGCGCAAAGTCCGGAGGGCGCCTTGTGGCGCCCCGAGCCTCCCCGATGGGTCCCTTCTTGGGATCCCACCTCGGCGTCCTCGGCGTCACGAGGGTGGAGGCGGTCGGGATGGAGTCTACATCCGGCGAAGCCAACGACCGCTTCGATGAAGCGGGAGAACATCACTGGCGGACTACGGGCAGCATGCGGCATCGAATGACACTATGTGACGCGGAAAAAGAAATTATAAACCATTCAGGAATCCGGATACTTACGATCTCGCCGGAGGCCTGGCCCTTGAAGTCCATTCTTCCTCGCCAACGTTGATGTTGGCGGAGCTGTCCGGGGGAATAGTCCTTCCCCTCTTGGACCCCTCGGCCTCCCCTGTTGGGGGAGCCTTCCTCTTCCTCTCTCCTCCTGCGGGAGAGAGTCCTCTTCCTCCTCCTCATTTTCGGGAGGAGTCCGCCCGAGTCATCGGACACCTGGCGGGCACTCTTTCGAGCACCGTGGCCTCCTTCTTGGCCTTCTTCTCCGGCACCACGTGCGGTGCGGAACCAGCAACCCGCTAGGCGGGCGTCCACTAGATTTTCTGGCATAGGAGCCGGGCAGGTAATCTGCTCCGCCTTCCTCATCCAGTCCTGTCAAAGGAGAAGGGGAAATTAAAATGCGCATAGAGTCAAACTATGAAAAACAAGTGTCCCATAAAGGGGTAGAATCACTTACCTCGTCAACCTGGCGCTGCGAGCGAAATCCGCGATCTTCAGTCGCGGATGCGGGGGCTTCGGCGCCCTTGAACAGCACCCTCCAGGTGCCTTCGTACGTCGTGTCGAAGAGCTTGCTCAGTGCCTGGTGCTGTTCCGGATCGAACTCCCACAGATTGAATGCCGCTCTTGGCATGGGAGTATCCGTGGACGAGCATGACCTGGACCACGTTAACCAGCCTGAGCTTCTTCACCAGCTTCTTGATACAGGCTTGGAGTCCCGTCAGCTCCTCCGAACTACCTCACAGCAAGCCCTTCTCTTTCTAGGAGATGAGCTGCATGGGGATACCAGATCTAAACTCGGGGGCCGCCGCCCATGTAGGGTCACGCGGCTCGGTGATATAGAACCACCCCGATTGCCACCCCTTGACGGATTCCACGAAGGCCCCTTCGAACCAAAGGACATTGGGCATATTGCCCAACATGGCGCCTCCGCACTCCGCTTGAGTGCCCTTCACTACCTTCGGCTTGACATTAAAGGTCTTGAGCCACAAGCGAAGTGAGGCGGATGAGAGGAAGGCCTCGCACACGACGATAAACGCCGATATGTTGAGGATGAAGTTGGCGCGGATCATGGAAATCCAGGCCGTAGTAGAACATGAGCCCCGGACAAAGGGGTGAAGTGGAAAGCCCATCCGCGGAGGAAGTGGGAAGAAAGACAACCCTCTCATGGGGCCTGGGGGTGGGGATGAGCTGCCCTCGTCGGGCAGCCGGTGCGCTGATGTCGCCGGAGAGGTATCCGGCGCGCGCAGTTTGGCGATGTGCTCCTCCTTAGCGGTGGAGGCCAACCATTTACCTCCTGCTCCGGACATGGTCGAGAAGGTTGAGGCGAGATCTTGCGAACTTGGGCGCTGGAGCTCGAGTCTTGCGGAGATGGATAAGAAAAGGAGGAAGAAGGCGTGGGTGAGAAGGTAAATCCTTATCCCTTATATGGGCGGGCGAAGTCTCGCGTCCCCATCGGCTGGTAAAACTCGCTTATCCCCAAGCGTCACTATCAATGGCGTGGTTGGGTTACCCGTCCGTATTGATGAGAATCCCGAATTAAGGGAAACGCGATCTCCGCTCGACAAGGCGTGCCAAGAAACCGCCTCGCTAAATCGCTGAGGTGGTAAAGTAAAAACGATTCAAGTAATGGCTTGGTAGTGGCGTGACGTCGTGCCACGTAAAACGTCGCAGATTGAACTTGTGTATATATTATTATTCTCTACGGTGGAATGTGGAATTTATTTTGCGAGCGGACACTATCCAGTGTTCACAATCTTCTATCATTCGGAGGAGGAACCCGCCTTGCAATGCCAAGCAATATACGCCGGACTTATCGTCATTGAAGCCTGGTTCATGGGCTATTGAGGAGTCTGGATTAGGGGTGTCCGGATAGCGGACTACCATCATCACCGAACTATCATTGGCGGACTATCATCATCGACGGACTCCAAGACTATGAAGATACAAGATTGAAGACTTCTCCCCGTGTCCGGATGGGACTTTGCTTGGCGTGGAAGGCAAGCTTGGTGATACGGATATGTAGATCTCCTACCATTGTAACCGACTCTATGTAACCCTAGCCCTCTCCGGTGTCTATATAAACCGGATGGCTTTAGTCCGTAGGACAACATCATCAACAACCCTTACAATCATACCATAGGCTAGCTTCTAGGGTTTAACCTCCTTGATCTCGTGGTAGATCTACTCTTGTAAACATCCACAATATCAATATCAATCGAGCAGGACGTCGGGTTTTACCTCCATCAAGAGGGCCCGAACCTGGGTAAAACATCGCGTCCCTTGTCTCCTGTTACCATCCGCCTAGACGCACAGTTCGGGACCCCCTACCCGAGATCCGCCGGTTTTGACACCGACACGTACACTTATAACTCTAGTGCATTTGTTGCATGGCAATCCCTACTCCTCGCATCAATATCGATTGAAAGGTGTTGGGGTACACAAACAGGGGTGTATGCTTCCCCTGACTTGTGCACGGACGACAGACCTCCGGTCCAGCAACACTCGACATCCAAGACAAGACCAAGCTGGAGAGATAGCTCTTTGAGAAACCAAAGGACGGATCAAGAAGACCAAGTCAAGCCTAATGAACAAGATATCACTAAGGAAAAACCTCCCTTGTCGGGCAGGCGAGCCCGGCGAGGTCGAGGTTGCCCCGAAGACAAATCTCAAGAATGCCTGGCAAGCTAGTCGGGTACGCTGAGGGCGGATTACCCCGCCAAGGCTCCACCGCTCCACCTCACAGCAACGCAAGTCAACTATCGGTGCGGTGTCGAGACCCCAAGTGATTAAGTGGCTGTTATTTGGCACGTGGCAGCCATTTCCGAAGGAAATCACCTCCAATTGACACCCGTCCAGGGACGTGTCATGCAGGCAGGCGAGAAGGTGGCTGAATGGCACGACAAGGCTTGCCGGGCTACGCCATGATGTGACATTAAGCGGTGCATTTAATGCACCTTGTCGTGTCTGTAGAGTTAGGTATGATAGCATTGTTTGCTATCTAATCAGTACATAATGACTAATTTGCCATTGTGGTGACCCCTTGACCTATAAAAGGAGGGTCGTGGCAACCTTAGAAAGGATTTGGACCCCTGTACACTCATACGCACGTAGCTGCTCTCGTCCCGAGGCAACCTTGACGGGCTAGAGCGTTGTGTCTCCACCACGGTCCTCTCATCAATCCACCAAAGCAGGAGTAGGGTTTTACGCCTCGCGGCGGCCCGAACCTGGGTAAAACCTGCCCGTGTGATCACTGTCGTGCTACTCTATGCCCTCCGCTCTTTGTGCAATGTGCTCTTCCCCCCTGCCGAACCACAAGGGGCTGATGGTCCCATAGGTGGTCGTGTTATTCCACGACATCTTTGGCGCGCCAGGTAGGGGTGCTGGCGCTTGCGCGAACCTGATAGTGTAAGCAGCGCGTCATCTTCATCATCATTTTCTCCATCAATAGCTTCATCATCCATGACGACCAAGAAAAGGCGGGGAATGGTGGGACAGGAGGGAAGCGATATCGCTCCCCCGCCCACCCTGTCCAATCTCCACCACCTCTCTCCGCCGCGGCTACAGCGGCAGCGGGAACCAGGAATGATGGCGGCACGACAGCCCCAAACGGTTCAGGCAGCATAGTCGCCATGCAGGCGTCGTTCGTGGAAACAGGGCAAGGTGTAATGGTACAAGGTTTCTCTCTCCGCCACTTTCACTTATCAACAATCGAGCTACACTGGGTTTAGTGTCGTCAATGTCGATGAGTCCGCGCGATAATCGGTCCAGCATTTACCCTGCCAAGGGAAATCCTGTGTAGAGCGTTGGTGCGAATCTGTTGATTGACGCCTCGGCAAGTACTCTCCGGCAAGTTCGTCTGCGTTGGCATGACCTTTATGCCAGCTGCCATCAGATTGTTAAAGGAGGAGAGAGAAACCGATCGTACCTTGCATCACGTCCTATCACTCACAAGATATATATGATTCCGGCTAGCACCTGCTGGGAGCCGGAAATCAACACGCGCGGCGCCATCCTTCCCAAAGCATGCGAACGCGACAAGCGGCTGCAGCTGGAGAAGTGGAAGGAAGCAAGGATGAAAGCTAAGTCCACGCGATCGTTGCTCCATTATAGATCTAGAATTTGCATTTGCTTAACCCTCAGATACCAAGGGGTTTCGTATGAAGAAATATTTTTGTGTGGTGGCACCTTGATGGATCTTCTGCGCCCCCGCTCCGTTCTGAGCCTGCTCACGGAGCGGGTGGCTGCATCAAAAACTCCTAAGGGAAAAACCTTGCCGGGATCCGGATCGAGTGCGAGCAGGAGGTGGAGGAATCCGTTGCTACTTTCAAGCAAAGTCGTGAGGAATGGAAGAAGTAGCTGGAGGATTTCGTCGCCCGATGATCCATCGACGAGTAGAGACAGTAGCGACCCAGATCGTTGTCTGCAATTTCCTTCTTCTCTTGCCCCCATGTCTTCCGGGCTTTGTCGCATGTGGCATTTTAAATTATCCGGAATATGTAAGACAATTATTATCTGCGCCATAAGAAATTTGTCATTGTATTATCCGTTGCCATTTTATGTTTTGTCGTATTATCCATTGCCCTATGTGGCAACTTAAATTAGGGCGGAATACGAGTTGAAAACACGAACAAAGCAAAATGTTGCCATGGGATCACAAGCAAACACCCTCCGTCTAGGTGCTTTAATTAACCCATTAACGGAGAAGTTGTGAGCGAGGCGAGCGGTGGCTGGTGCATGGAGGTCAAAGAGCTCGCTTCTCGGTGAGCATGGGCGTCCTTGCTGCTCGCACTTGTCCCGTCGAGCCTGCGAAGTGGACATGATGCACGCGTCCCGTCGAGCCTACATGGTGGACTTCTCGCGCTCGTCCCGTCTAATCAAACAGTTGCATGCACGCCACCGAGTATGGTTAAATTTCGACATGGTTAATATAATACAACCATTTGTGTATTAACGTGTCAGCTTTTTGTTTCAAAAAGGACTTCGTTGGCTACTAATGTGTGCACCTCTTCTCAAACTAGACAATTTTTTTACCACGACATATATCTGCCATGTCATGAAACCATGCCAAGTTTCATGTTTTTGGGTGACTTTTTGATTTACTGGGATTTAAAAACCGAGATTCTCAATGTTTTAGGACGACGATAAGTTTTTAATTCATTCACATTCCTTAAATGAGACCTAAACATGCACCCAATGACACATGTACAATTTCCCACCCATTTTGCTTCACTGGAACATGTGCTTGTATTTCAAATTTGAATTATGGACTACATTAAATGCGTAAAAAACTTAGTAATTAGTAATATATACAATGGCCAAACGAACCCTGAACAGTTTCAAATTTTATCCCGACACTCCTGTTATTCTATGTTGCCTGTAGAAAAGAAAGTTCACGGCGAGAAGAGGCAGCGATTATCGTTTCGCCCACAATAGGGGCATGTTTCCCTATCAAAATCACGAGGGTTGCGACAGGCACCGGTTTCTAAGAGGCTTGTAATATAGCTTCACCCAAATTGGACAATTATATGTACCATGTAGTGACACCATGCCAAGTTTCATGATTTCCTGGTGAGTTTTGGATTTACAGAGATTTAAAAACCGAGATTCGCAATGTTTGTGGCCAAGCCAGGACAGCGAGACGGTTGAATTTGTTCCCATTCATTCCATGGGACCTAAACATGCACCCCTGATGAGGACATCAATACCATTGTTACACCCACAGCCCCTGCTGCTATACATACTGGACCAAATACTAGAGCTCGCACACGCCAACTGAATTACCAGGTACTTTCGTTTCTTGGTAATGATTCTAATGTTCATGAGAATATGATGCTGCCTAAATTGGATACATTTGTTTTGCTTACAAATGAAGGGCCTGGCATGGATAAGAGGGATGAACACTGGAGCAAGACCAAGCAGGGAGATGATGGCATGCGCAAGGGGATCAAGAAAGGAGTTACAAGTGATGATTTCAGGACTTTGAAGCCACCATAAGGAGTGCATGAAGCCTTGGACGAAATATACAAGATGCCACTTCATAAATTTCGTCCAGAGGCTATTCTAGGGGCTGCGTCACCTTATTATTGGGCCAGGCCCATGTATTTTTGAAATACTTAAGTATAGGCTGTTTTTAGAGTCCGTATGTATGGGGAAACAAGAGTTAGGGTTGGTATCGGACCCCTCCTCCAAGGGCCACGAAATTCCCCCCTCTTCCTCCATATATACAGCCCTTAGGGTGTCGTTTAGACTTTGGGTTTTGTTTAGATTAAAGTTCGCCATAGCTGCCACTTCGGGTACTTCGTTTGTGTTCAACGACCAGACAAAGGCGTCATAGAACCCCACCCTTGATCAATAAAGGTTTCCTCTTATATTCGCAATATCCAGATTGCAATCTTAGTTTCTTGCTAGTTCTTTGTTTGCCTGCAGGAAACAGACCTTCGTGGTCAGGTTGATCGTGCTCCGGCATGGTCAATAACCTCTCGGAGTTGGTTTAGCGATTGCTAAGGCGCGACGTCCTCGCAAGTTCGTAGTCGGATCGTCAAAGTCGACTTCCTCCAAAACGATAGACACAATCTCATCGAAAGACGGGACACCTTTGCCTCATTCAAGTGGTATCAGATTTCCAGGTTGCTCGGTGAGATTTTACAGTTTTTCGTAGTTTAAATCGAGTCTGTTCTTCATACCTATAGTCCATGAAAAAAGCCAAAAAAATTAGGGTTAGTTCATCCTATCCGAACCAATCTGAGCCTTTGCATAATATTTTCTTTATTTGCTTTGTTGAATTTTCAGTTGCATTGTCGTGTCAAGTTGCTGGTCTTAGCGTCTAGTCCTTTAGAGTTTCGAGTTCTGTTCACAGGTTGTCACGTCGCCGCTGCAATATATCACCACCGCATCATCATCGTTGCTGCCATATACCACCACCACACCAACTTCATCGTCGCTGCCATATACTACCACCACATATTCACCACCAATCCGAGTCCATATACGCCACCACATATCCACCGCCATCACGCCAATTTGAGTCCACCTGCAACATATATCTGCCACCAGTCCGAGTTCCACCAGATTCATCTCCGCCACCAGTCCGAGTTCCACCAGATCTATCTCTGCCACCAGTCCGAGTCCAGTATTTGTTGCTTTGTTTTCAAGTTCCAGATCACGCGATACTTCGAGTCGTGACCAAGTCGTACTCCCCAATTCCTGTGCTACCCGTAGAAGAGAAATAGTTCCAAATTAAAAAAAACTAAGTCTGGAAAATCTGGCTAGGCAGTTTTTAGACCATTTGTAGACTTTTTGGAAGAAAAAAAATTGTTGCGGAGCAAAAAAAGAGGAAAAAGTGCAAAAAAAAGGTGAAAAAGGGGAAAAATTAGAGCGTGCTCCTCCTTTATATACGTGCAGCGCCGTGATTTTGTTAGTGTTCTAGGCTCACGTCTCTAGCACGGTCTAGCCTAGGACAAGCACAGTACCGTCGTTGAGCGTTTATTCAACCTTGCATCTCTGAATTGATTATTG